>JPJR01001443.1:0-39429 GCA_000750675.1 Pseudogymnoascus sp. VKM F-3808 | reverse complement strand
GTGTAAGGGTCATCCGGAGGGTCATCTCCCTGCTCCCCGCGCTCGCCAGGCTGTAGCTCTCATGGTGCTTGTGCAGGATGGGCTTGCGGATTCCCAGGTGCAGGAACTCGTCCGCACCGGAACCGCCAAGGCTCATCAGCCTGCCGTGGCTCCCACGACGCGCTTGGAAACTACCGTCCATTGGCGTATGCGGTGAATCGAGGTCCGGCATCGACACATCATCTTCCAAGAGACTGCCAACATCGTCGAAGAATGTGTGCGAGCTCGGGCTGAGGACTGCGGGACGGACCGTGTGCGCGCTGTCCCGCGTGACGCGGATGTTTGGGAGATGTTTTACTTTCTTCTCCGCCGACGGGTCAGAGACGCCATCGGTGCTAGGGAACCCAAACTCAATGGCTTCGTCAAACTTTTGGGGAGAGGCGAGGTAAACTCGCAGCTTCAGGCGAGCTTCAGGGTCTTGGTAGTGGGTTGCATGGGGGTCGATAGATAGTCGAGGCGAGTCTGGTGCGGTGTACTTCGTGTTAATGAGAGACACGGCACGAGACCGTTGCCGATTGTGGTTTTGGGATTTTGATAGCGTTCTTGCCGGTGCCTTTGAGGGTGTAGGTGGTGCCTGTGACAAGCCCGAAACTGAGGCAGCACGTGCCGGTGAAGAGAGTGATGAGCGGCCAAAAGGTATCTTGCTGATGGAGATGTTGCGTCGAAAAGAGGGGCGGACGGATGATGCGGGGTCAGGGATCACCGTTCCTGGAAGATTTGCGTGATAATCATCGAGAGCTAGGCGAAGGTCCAAGTCGTTATCTTCATCAATCCACCGGAAGCTTTCCTCCATTGCTAGTGCGATGCTGGTGGGGCGTTCCGACATTACGCTTCCAATTGACGAATCCAAACTTAATCGAGCCGGACTTGGAGGCAGTTGGCTTACTGGAGTAACGGTCCTATTCCGTCGACTCGATTTGTAAATTGCTTCGTCCGCTGCGTCGAGGATAACGCTATCTCGCCTGCTGGTGAAGTGGAGTTGCTCTTCTTTTGTGAATTGTTTTCTGCGAATCTTATCTGGCAAGGACATAAACCATGCCACTTCTGCAGCAGTGACTGGTTTTAATTGAGAGCTTCGTAATTGTTGAGGTGCAGGCGGGAGGGTGAATGGTTGTGGAATTGATTTCGCTATCGACTTTTTCCTTAGTCGCCGTTGCGCAACGGGCCGTTTTCGTGATACTGGGAAATCGAAGTCGCTAGGAGCAACTGAAGAAGAATTTTGGGAAAGTCGCAGCCTTTCTAACGTCGAGAAATACTGAAAAAAGAACAATCAGTACGGTGTGCAAAAATTGAAATGCTGTGGAAGAAAGTGAAAGGGGGGTCGTATTATATCTGCAGGTACGAGGCACCAAAGAGGTGGTGCCCCGGCCAGACCGGGCGTGCATGAAGACAAGACGCTATACAACGCTATAGCCCTGCAACCCCTCAGACCCTCAGAGCACGGAAGATATCAACATGTGCGTGTGGTTCGCAGCACACATTCACCATTTCTGGTGTGATAACTCGGACTCTGTTTCAATATAGATCGTCCCATCTTTCGTAATGTTTAACCCTGACATTTTTTGAAGATAGGATGAAAAGGAAGTAAGGGTCTGCTTGAGGGGCCTTGGCCGAGACACATGGTCTCAGGTTACACTTGACAAGAAGGGGTCTGCGCAAAACAGACAACACATACCTTGCGTCGGACAGCAATTGGGAGGCGTTCAAACTCCTCCTCACTCGTTATTCCAATCATCTCGCTGAGGTTCTTTCGTCGTGACGGTCCTGGTACTCTTGGTCCCGCTGGGACAGACACTCCACTAGATGAATATGGTCGACCAGCGAACTCGGCAAACATCTGACCACGGCTCGGGCGGTTCGAATTTATGTTCGACGGTATAGAGACAGAAAGGGCGGCAGAAGTGTAAAAAGATCGGAGTGGGATATGCTGCGTATTATGAAGACCCGAATTGGCGAGATGATCCTGATGCAGGGCCGTCATGTTTAGGAATAAATGACACTTCCAAAAAGCAGGAAGCTGACGACAGACTTGACTTCCTGCAACGATGTGGGGTTCCCGCGATTTACGCCGATAGTCCAGGAGTTATTGATTTTGAAGCTATCGATCGACTCGTGGCAAAGTTGTGGTGGTTGGCGTTATGGGGAAAGTAGCTGAGACGGTAACTGACAGCTCACAACAGCGGGTATATGTAGCTTTCGCAGCTTTGCAGCTCTGCAGCTTTTTGGAGCAAAGATTCCGGATAAGGCGTAGTATGTGTATGGTCGAAGAGAGAAAGGCCAGCCCGTAAGTATGCGCACTTGTTGAAGCAGGTCAGACAAGACAGTCAATTCATGCCGTAAGACAACGCTGCAGAAGAAAAGAGCAGTAGCTAGTGATATGTATATGCAAGCACGAAGGAAGGACAACAGGGTGGACAAGATGGACACAGGATGGAGACTATGGGACCTGTCTGTGCAATTACTCCAGAGTATTTTGGAAATGGAGACGGCTACCCCCTGCTTCCTTCGTCCTCTTTACTGGAGATTCTGGCATTCTAATCCTTTCTCTCATTTCTCCATTGGGCGCTGTTAAGCGCGGATTTGGCAGTTATCCGTACTGTCCGTAGACAGAAGGGATATATCCACGCCGATCACAGAAGATTGCAAACAGAAAGAAGATTAGTGCATAGTGACAATAGTATACTTGTGCATAGAGATGCATAGAGATAGACCAGGTGTTATGGATATTATGGATGTTATGTAGGGATAAAATGATGCTAAGGATGCTGTGGACGAGGATGAGATGTGACGATTATGTTGGTGGTAGAGGGTGGATGTGATTGCTACCGTATAGTGCAAGAATAGGTAGGAATAGTTGGGAATAGCTGGGAATAGTTCAAGAATAGTGTCAGTACAGTAAGATACACGGCGCGTCGTGGAACTCAAAGTAGCAAATCAAGTAGAGAAAAGGTAACTCTCGGGACGGTTCCTGTCATCCCATAGCCCCTGAAGCCAATCAGGAACCAGATACTCGTACTAGATTCGGACTAGACTCGTACTCCACAATCACTCCATCAGGAGTTCTGAAGGGGTCAAGGATGGGAAAAGTATCGCAAAGTACTCCATAAGTAATCTAGGGTCGGGAATAGGTGGTGATTGCACTCTAGGCCCACCTATTCGGTACTGAATGGTACTCTGGCCAACGACTAGCACTCTACGAGGACTCTCCAACAAAGACTTCCATAGAGTAATAGGAGTACAAAATTACTACATGCTCCCCTACAGTAATTATACTAGGTAGGGTAGTATATTAAAAGTACCCACTGATCCCCATTCCTCACAGGATTCCATCACATCCCACATCACACATCACACATCACAGCACATCAATGGATCCTATCCTGACCATTAACCCTTCCATATAATACCAACGGCCATCATCATAATAAGCACGACTGACATGGACTCGATGACATCCATCATGCTTTACTACATCTACAGCTCCAGCTATTCAGCCCCAAGTCGCTGACTGTATGTATGGCACAGTACTTCATCCTGTGTTGTACTGTACTGTACTCTACAAATACTACTCTACTTCGGTAGACGCTGGATGTCGGCAACGGCAGCAATCCGCCCTGCCCCTGGACTAGTAGGGGCTCCGCCGCGTGTGCCCCCCCCGAATCCCCGCACGCGCTGGGGCAAGGCTAATGAGGACTCTCGGTAGGGGATGCGATGACCCTTCGCCACGCCACACTGCAGGGAGTGCAAGAAGGAATAGGAAGGGAAAAGGGGAGAAAAGGAAAGGGAGGGTACATGCTTAGACCTCTGCGACTCTGACGCGTTTTGCATTCCACAGGCCAGATTCAGTTATATGCCACGACATTGACAGGACGAAAAAGTTGGCGCCGGAATATATGCAGCGCAAACGCACGACAGACGTACCGCTTCTGCTTCAAATCCAAGACACGACGTTTGGCGATCTAACTGCTCTCTTGCCAACGTGCATACTCCAGCAGAGAGGCCCACACAACCCACACAGAGCACTAGAGCTACTCTCCCCAGCAGCGCTACTTTCGTTGCCATTCCGTAAAACGGGAACAGCACGGTCTGGCGCTGACCACAGACCAGCATGAAAAGCCATTGTCACAATCCGGCACTGCCCGTCCGTTCGGTTTCAGTCTGGCGCCGGCGGTGAAGCCGAGTCTGATTCGCTGACTGCCAAACTAATGGGCCGGCCCCAGATTCCGCTCTGGAGCTTGGGAGCATTTTTAACGCCAACGCCAACGCCAACGCCAGCGCCAACACCAGCGCCAACGCCAACGCCGTCTTTATTGCTGCTTTGCCCGTTCGGCGGGCTTTACGGCACACGGTACTTGCTTACTTACTGTACAGCACGGCCGAGTACTACTGGAACTTCTGTGCACAAGTTACCGGCAATCTGGGAGCATCCTTTGAAACTCCAACTGTGTAACTATATCACACGTGTAACCTGTGATATGGCGATATAGTACTCTGCAGTTAATACAGCGGATAAACTCTGTTTCGCCTCAGACTTCTCAATGAGGCTGACAATCATCTCATCCAACAAACGAGAGTTTATTTCAAACGGTGGCCATCGGGAACCAGCATGCGAGCAAGGAGGCCAATTAGCCACCAGAACTTAGCCAGGACTCAACGCTGTCTGCCTGGCATTATTGCCAATCATATTGTTTGCGTCAGCCAACGTCCAGTTGGCTTTCTCTCCCTTACTGCACCAGGTTTTGCAACCCGCCATTCGCTGTCATTTATCAGTTACAATGATCCCCAAAATGACATATCATTACTGCATCTGCACACGTTTTTCTAATCCGCCCAAATCCTCGCCATGGCATGACCAGATGGCAGGATTGCAAATAGTCAACTGTTGTCCCGTCCCGTCCCAACCGTGGCTGCCATGCTGCGGGTCCGTCTTGAATGTCTCAACTCGACGCGCACAAAAAAAAAGCACAGATCCTCCTCTGCGCACCCCCTTTCTCGTGTCCCCCCAACCCCCCAAATGGGACAAAACGCTCATTGCCAAGCCCTTCTAAATCGAGAAGTGCACCACTTACAACAACTTTTTTACATGGGGCCGCCGTTTCCCAAAAAGCAATTTCTCAAAGTGTAGCGCTGGTGATCGTTTTCTCGCTTTGGGAATGGGCGATGCGCTGCCCAGAGGGATCCTCACCCGATTATGCTGGCCAGAATGCCAGTCGATCCCCTATTGCGTGGCGATAGCCCATTGCGATTTTCCCAAAGACCCTCTCCATATGCGAGACGATAACGGACTGGGAGTGTTTGTCGATCCCCCATTTCGCAGCGATCAGGCAATTCAATGCTCCAGGCTATCCCTACGCATCAATTTGAAATGTAGCACTGGCAAAAGAAAAGTACAGCATGTATTTGCCCTGTAGGGTAACTGTGCCACCGGCAACTGGGAACCAAACACCGTCAAGCAGCGGCTGAACGCCACACAACATGCCCCCCAACGATAGCGCACTCTAGTATTGGCCTGCTCTGGAACACCCCACGCACGTCCGTAATAACGGGCGACTAATATGCCTGAGCACCACATCTATTACTGGCGCAAACAACACACGCCTGTTCCTGGCGACAGCATGAGTAGTTTGAGTATCTGTAAGATAACCTCCTACTTGCCCATCCCAAGCCGTGGAATGCAACACACACACACACAGTGAGACTATCACCAGCCAGAATATTCGGAGGAGCCGACCGGCCGAGTTTCACATGATGCCCCCAATACCACCACATTACACCACCGTTCATGCAACTCAGTATTTCCCTTTCATCCCGTCGTGCTCCCGCACGCAATTCATCCTATCTTTCCCCTTCCCTACCCCGCTACACGTGCCCCGTCCCAACAGCCACGATCCCATCAACGCGACACACCCAATATTCCTCGGGTATACTCCCATACTCCCAATACGCCCCATCCCCGCGGGTCTGCACTATGCATCCGGTCGCTCGGCTCAAAGGAAAAGCGCATCGTACCATCTTTCAATACAGTAGAGGACGTAACTCTAGATCCCTCTCGTAAATCAGGTACGCTGTACGCTGTACCCAAAAAATATCCTGTTCCTCTACCACCCCCTCCTGCACGCCTGCCTTGGCTGTGCCGCATATTCCCTTCTGATCTGACGGGTGCGGGGATCTTCCGTGCCGGATGGGGCAAAAGACACATACATACGTGCGCATATAGGGAGGAATTATGAGACCCAGTTGCCTGACGTGTTCCCTGGGGTGGTCAGATAAGACCATCCCCAGCTACTGCAACTTACTTCTTCCCCTCACTTATTTGTGTTCATGGAAAAACGACGCGGTGGTGGCTGCGCGTCCCAAGTCCACTCCAAAGGGCGATTTACTCGGATATACATACGATACGTAGCATGATGGATTGGCAATGACTCGCAGAGCGTGTGAAACATGGTTATACATTTATGTGATTACCGTCAGCATTACGCCCCCATGTGTTGATAAGTAACCCATCATATCAATCGCGTCCATCGATCACATCGATCCCCAGCCCCGCTGGCACATCCTCCGCACGCACACCCCCTATTCAACATCAACATCAACATCATCCAAAAAAAAAACTCCCCGTCCCGCCGACCGGTCTAAACCCATAATGTTACACCTATAGCTCATCGTCGCTCTCCTCTCCCAGTAGCTCCCCCTCATCCTCATCCACAGCCTGGTAATCTGCGCCCCTCGCGAAGCTTCCCCTCGTCGTGAAACGCGTCCCCCCTCTGCGCCCGCCCAATGTCTTGAGCAGCCATCCCCAGACACTGCTGGCTACTGATGGCGCCGCGATGATCACGGCGCCCACGCCTGCCACTGCCATCACGGGGTACTTGATGAAAGGGGCTTGTTCGTCGAAAGACGCTGTTTTACTTGTCAGCTTGTGTAATTTAACGCGCTCTCGATCCGCTGTATTAAATGCGAGGTCGAGACGGGGGTAAATATGGATAGGGTGGTACATACATTGTTCGCCGAGTCTAATCTGGCCGAACTTGTCGGCCCAGTTGTTGTAAACCCACCAGCCCGCCGAGCCAGCGATGCCGAAGCTAAAAAGCACAATGAGGAAGATCCAGAAGCCGCCCAGGCCGTGCTTCTTCTGGAAATCCTCTTCCTTCCCAGGACAGGGCTTCGCTACGATGCGGTCCATCTCCTTGCCGCCCTCGCAGGTGCTGAGAGGGATGCGGCGGTAGCCCGTCGGCTCGTAGTACTCCTCTTGTTCGGGGTTATCGTGGCATTCCTGGATGCGGTCGATCGGTACGAGACCGGGGACGAGTAGGCACTCCCCACCGGCCAGTGCCTGGTAGTTGTAATCGCATTCAAAGTCCTGGCGTGTGCACGTGCAGTTTGACTTGATGGCGTGCAGAGCCTCGATAATGTGGCCGTTGTAGCAATCGGCGCCAGACTTCTTGCGGTGGTATTGCGAAACGTGTCCGAAAAGGCAGTTGTCATCCTGTGTTGGGTGGCGCGGCGACCAGAGGTAGTAGTCTTCGTTCTCGTCGCGGGTCTCGTCGAGCTCGCATTGTCTATCTGTCAGACCAGTAAAGTCGAGATTGATAGTCGTGACGGCGTCATCGCTGGTCTTTGTCCATAGCAGGAAGTTGCGCGAGTTATCAGACGGGAGAGTGGTGATATCAGCCACGCGCACCTTCGAGTCGGAGAACTTGTATTCCGTCCAGGTATCTCCTTCGTCGCGTGAGTAGTACACCACATTTGTGTCTTTGCGGTCGTTGACGAGCACAATAATTGACCCCTGATCACCGTATTCCCACATGTAGGATCCCTTCTTAACTTGTATCCAGCTAACGCCTGCGTCGCGCGTAATGTATGTATCACTCTTATCAAACGGCTGCAGCGATTCACCAACATTGCCTACAGCAAGCATAATTCCCACGGCGCTAGGTGACGAGTAAGTGTGCGACTTGTCCATGCGCTCCGTGTATCCGTGTACGTTGAGGGAGCATTTCTCAAGGCTTCCACTGCATGAAAACTTCTTGCCTTCGACGTCCTTTGATGGAGGCGTCAGGTAGCGCCATTCTGCACCATCATTATGCGTGATCATCGTCTTGAGGGTTTTGTGGCCATCTTTTGAAGCAGTCTCGTAGTTGGTAAGAACATTGGCCAACGCGACGCCCTCCAACTTCGACATTTTCTCGAAGTCGACATATCCGGGCCTGTCTCGATTGACACCATTCAGACTAAGAACGTAAGACGTTCCGTTGGAGTTGCTCTTAATGATGCCTCCATATTCAAATTCGGTCGTGGTATCAACCGTGGCGTGCAAAAAGATGGAGTGTGTGGAGCTATCCAGAACGGTGTACCCATGCTGATGCGGAATCCTGAAGTTGGATGGAAATAAGGCCTGGGCAAATGTCTTTCCGTCAACACTCGTTTTGAGCATCAAGTCGCTTTTATCGTCCTTGGCTGCCACGACTATATACTCTGCCATGATCGCGAAGTCCTGCATATCATCGATATGGGTCACCGAGTCCTCGAAGAAATTGGTGCTGCCCACAAGCTTCCACGGGTTGTCAGTCTGGTCATTCGACTCTTTGCTGCGAACTCCACAGAAAATGAGCTTCTCGCCTTCAGCTTCTCTGGCAGTCTTTTCCGCATAGAGGAATTCACACTTGGAAACGTAACGTGCTAGAGTCTTCCAGCTATCACCGCGATCTTTGGAAATAGAAGCCACGGCATGGCAAGGACTGACACCAGTTGAGCCAGTTGAGCAAGATTTACCCGTCCAGATAATCCAATCTTTCTTGGTTGGGTGGAAGCTCATAGGCGTAGCAACAAGATAATCAGCAGGATGCGGGACCTTGACATCAAACTCTTGGATGTCGTCGCCACGGTTTACAGAGTAGTATACTTTGTCGTCGCTAGCAATGAAAAAAACCCTGTCGTTGAGGTATGTATGGCGTACGACGAATTTGACCTTTTTATCCTTCAAAATCTCTTTCCAGTTCTTACCGTGATCCCGCGATAGGAAGACACCTTTGTCGGTCTGTGCGATAACGGTCTCGTCAACGCCAGAGCTCGTCTCAGTACGCTCGAAGTATATGTGGTCTTGGAGGACCTTGCCCTTGAGGGTCTGCGATGTATGCGATACTTTTCCACTGGCTGGAGGCGCAATAGTGTCCTTACAGGGCGTCTTGACTAAGTCGTCCTTTGCCGGTTTGTCTGATGGTTTGGTGCATTCATTGCCTGGGATAAGTCGCCATCCCGATGAGCCTTGGAATGTATCATCTGGCTTCTTGCAGGCCCCTTCGGGGACCAAAGGAGGGCCATGAGCAACACACTTCTTACCGTCCTCACTTCTCACGAAGTTGAAGTCGCATTCGTAGTCGATATCGCTGCAGTCGCATTTATCAAACTGTGGAGTGGGATCAACAAAGTCTTTCTTCATGAAACAATCGGCATCTGCTTTGCGTCTCATGAAATACTGTTTGTGGCCCATCAAGCAAGTCGGTTTGTCCTCCTTGTCGACACGAGCATACCACTTCTCGAGATCCTTGTCCTCGCATTTCCTTTTTTGCAGGTCCTCGAAATTAATGGACATGATATAGTATTCTTCCACGTCAGCCGATCTCGCAGACGCCATAAATAGAAACTTCGGGCTTGTGGAATCCAGAGTCGTTGTCAACACATACGGTGAGACTTTATGGGGCAGCTCAATTTCTTTCCAGTTCCTACCACGGTCGAGTGAATATTTCATTTTCTTGGTGAAGGTGTCTTCGACGGCGAGAAGAATAGATCCTGAGTCACCGAACTCGTACTTGTGCGGGCCCTCTAGCGCTTTCTTCCACTTCACACCGGCATCTTCAGAGACATAAAGATCGCCTTTC
Source organism: Pseudogymnoascus sp. VKM F-3808 (assembly GCA_000750675.1). Lineage (NCBI taxonomy): Eukaryota > Fungi > Ascomycota > Leotiomycetes > Thelebolales > Thelebolaceae > Pseudogymnoascus > Pseudogymnoascus sp. VKM F-3808. The sequence continues at coordinate 29,512 of JPJR01001443.1, read as the reverse complement.
ATATACTCCTTTAGGTATTTGCCGGTGTTCCCAACAGCCATCATTAGCCCGGGTGCAAGACTCGAGAAGATTCTCCCGGAATTCGAGGCTTCTGTAACAGAATGGATATGCAAGTCGTCATCTCCAGCTTTCAGCCCACGCCACGTCCGGCCATCGTCAAAACTGATCTGACTTTTGACCTTCTTGGCTTCTCTCGGAGATTTCTCAACTTCTTCCCAATTATCCACCACATTGACGAGAGCGATTCCCTGGATGCCAGCAACTTTCTCAAAATCGACGTTGCCCCCCTTGTTCCTGTTGGTGTGTTCGACATTCCGCGTGAAGTATGTGCCGTTTGAGTTACTACTCAAAAGAACTCCCATCGGGTTTGATTTCTTCGTCGTCATAACATCAATCTGGATACTATAGTTTGTCGACTCCAAAATGGTATAGGCTTCCTCCACCAGTTTATGGTCGTGCGGGAAGACTGCTCGGTGCCACTTCAAGGTATCATATGTAACATAAAGGGCCATTTCGTCCGTCTTTTCTGCGACGCTAGCAGCCAGGATGTAACTCTTCACTGCCGCAATTCTGGAAACTCCAGTAACAGTCCGGCCCTCCTCGAGGACCGGTTCAAACTCATCCGCGAAAAACGAATCCGAGATCTTGAGCTTATAGTCTTTTGAGTACCGCGAGTATTTGCCTTCCGTAATGCACAATACCCTGCTATCATCGACTTCCGATTCTCGTTCGGCAAATAATTCGGTGCCCTTTGCCCATTGGCATCCTGCGGTGTTGTCTCGGAGCTTTTTGGCTGGCGTTTTAAAGCCGTCCAGAGTATAGGTTGATGTCCGCTCGCAGTAGAGCCCCAGCATACAGTCTAGTGCGTTCACGATAATCTTGTCCTTGTTTCCAGCGTGAAAGCTTAGGGGGTTCTCTTCGCGTACATCCGGTATGCTTTTGGATTCAAACTTTGTCCAGGTCTTCCCCCGGTCCTCTGTACGGAAATGCGTGACATCCTCCGTCAGCACATATGCTCTCGTGTTGTCGAAAGGATGCATAACCAGACTGGCAGACACTCCCGCTGGAATAGCACCTATCTTGTCCCAGCTCTCGCCCGCGTTGGCAGAACGGAAGATCGCGTCCTCGTTGAAGTCCTGCATGAGGATAACATCGGAATCGTCAAAATAGCGTAAATCGTACGGTGAGTTTGCGAACTTGTTCGAGGTGACCACCGGTCCATCTTTCGCTGCACAGGATTTGCCATAGAGCAATGTGGCCAGGAGGAGGCTCCGCCATCCTGGGATGGCCTCTCCGATCCTCAGCCTCATGATTGCGGTTTATTCGAAGGGAGTCCAAGCATTAAGATCCGTCGAAGCTCCTTGAGCTGTTCTGAATGAGGGGCAGTCAGTGCGAGCAATCGTAAGGCGAATCCGAGATGAATTTCAAGTCCAGTCGCGAGTTGTCGCGCAAAAATAATGGTTGCGTGGCTTCAGAGCTACAACGGAACACAGCAGTTGCAGCTGGGTCAGACAGGGGTGCCCACTTGCGTCAGCCGCCCACCCATATTTATGACGCGCCACGCCTCCTTGGCCAGACCTTCAACGGGAAGAGCCCTGATTGATTGCCCGAAATCTCAAGCCACGAACGTCGATTCAATAGTTTGGAGCGTCTATAGATCTCGGTCGACCGCTCGATCTCTTATGATATGGTTTAAATTGTAACGTGCAATTGGTAATTAGGTCCTAAAGAGCATAAATCGGGGATTTTATCAGTATAAAAAAAACGAGGCCTCTTTGAAAACAGTTATTTATTATTCACATTAAATAATTTAATTAAAAACCCATTTTTGATGCTTGTAAATAAATCAGCGTATACACAAAAACCAAATTTACCGAATAGTATTCAACATGTAAGGCGCCCATAAATAAAATACTAGACTGTTATATTCATGTCACACATATTGGGCACATGGTAAATATTATTGCGTGGAGCGTGGTATAATTGTGAGCGAGCTTCAGATAGCCATATTCATCTCCCTGTCTATAGTGTCCTTGACCAACCTCTCCCTTGCCAGTAACGTCTCCTGCTTTCGTCTTTGTCGCTCTTCATCAGTTATTTGTTGCTGCTCAGCTGGGTCTAACATCATTGCTAGTGGAATTGTGAGCGCATCGTCTCGCTCAACGCTCTCTACAATATCGCCTTCGGTGTCATTCTCCATATCGTCGGCCCCGCTTTGAAGGTTCCCAGACGCAGTTCTCTTCAAACCGGGATCCACGGAGTCGCGGCGCCTGCCAGAGTACGACCCTCTCTTGTACCTTCTATCCTTTGTCCCCTTGGCCGTCAAAGGAATGAAATCTGGATCGAGCTCCTCCGACCCACCCCGAGACTTTCGTGAGGGTTTGGTTTTTTGATTCTGGGAAGTGCGGAGGTGGGCATTTCGCCAACTTGGTTTTGAGGCTACAGGCTGCTCTTCGTTCAATGGAGATCCTGGCCGAGCGACCCTCCTGGCGGTAGCTTGCGGCTTTGGCTCAAATGTATCATCAGTAATATCATAGACGGGTGCCATGTCAAGCTCATCCACATCCGCCGCAAGGTGGTCCCGAGAAACCGGAAGGAGAACGTGGGAGAGGCGAGATGGCTTGCGGAGTGTGGAGCCAGGTTGGACATTGGGCGCCACAGCAGCTCCCACGTCTTTTCCTGAAAGGCGGGCCCTTTTCGTCCGGCTTTCCGCCACAACAGGAGAGCTGGACGTATGCTTCTCGGATCCCCTAGACTTACGTTGGAGTTGATCTAAGGGTGGTTCAACATATACCGAGGAGCCGTCATGGAGGTGAGTACTTGTAGGGGGCGGAGTGCTCTGCCGCGAGCCTACATACTTCCCGGCTTTCCTCGTAACCTCTTCGGACCGCTTGAGCTTGATTTTCAAAAATTGGATCTCGAGCTTGAGGGAGTCAATTTCGTTGACTTTTTGGCTCATCGAGGTAATGCTCTCGGTTATCAAGTCAATATCTTCAAACGCTAGAGACTCTCGAGCCGGCCTGGCATCATTCATAGAGCCGGATTGGTCGATTTCATCACGCAGCGAATGCACCGATGCACGAACATCTTCCATCTCAGCATTCGTTGGCCGTATTGCCAGTTCTTTCCGTACCATCGTCATGAAATCCTTAAAGCTGCGCATGTCGCTTTCGATTTTGTTGACGGAAACAGAAATTCGATCAATATCCCTTTTCTGGCTATCTATAGCTACTTCTGCCCAGTCCGCGAACTTTGTGAGTTGCTGGAGTCGATGGGCCCCATCCACCTGATCAGGATGATCGCTGCCGGCTACTGCCAAGTTATGATCGTGGCCATTTATTTTGTTGTCATTTTCTTGGGTATTATCGTCCTGCCCGCCTTTGGGGCCATTTCTCTTGAGAGGATAAGCATGTTTGATGATTGGCGTGCATGGCTCTCCGGTGGACCTCGAGACAACCTTCATTTTATTCAGATGGAGAATAATTTGATCCTTTTGAAGGATATGTCCTGGCGGAGCATTATGACACAGGCAGCCCAATATTTCCTCACATCCTACACATGCGAGATCTTGTAGGTAACTATTATGGATTAGCAGATGGCCGTTTTGGTTATACTCCAGGACTGGAGTCCCCTCACCTATCCTCGATCATTGTTTCTGTCGGCGCTATCCTGACATCTCCAGAATGCTGCAGACCAGTACTCCAATCCTTTCTCTTTAAGCTGACGGGACTGAAGTGCCTCTTGCCGATTCGGTTCCATAGGTTCTCAAAGTCGCCGACGGAAGTACCGCACTTGGCGCAACTGCATGTTACCACGTCCATGCTGCCCTCCCACTTCAAATATCTAGTATGCGTTTGTGAAGTAGATCATCTAGTCGTTCTTTGCTTCTCGGCGTTGCGATTTTGGAGGGTCGTTGAGTTACTGAGCTCGTTGTTCGTTGGAACAGTCCGACATCTACAAAGAGGAAATTATTAACTAATCGATAACAAAGTAACGGGATAAGTCCAATTGATCCATACCTGTTGTGCCTGGGCGCGTATCATACGCTTGTCCAAAGTTGTGACGTTTGCGACTATTCTGGTAGTGTTCGTGCTGTCGCGTTGGTGTACGCGCTTCAGTTCGTGCACTTCAAGCTCTTATCGCAGGTAGGTGTGGATGCCGCCCTGTTCACCGCCTATAACCATGCGGCAGAATCGACAGTCGATTCTGCCGTACTTTAAAGTTTCGGCTTGATACGTGGACCTATCAACTCAACAGTCGCAAATCAGACTTCGTGGTATTTGACCATGGGATATAATGATGGACCCAGGAGGAATAAAACCCAGCACAGGCAGTCGGGAAACCGAAATTCGCACCAGTCAGAACACGACGGAGGCAACAAGAGGAAACGCGACGATCGCGACGACACCGACTCTGGCATAGGCAGCATGGGGCAAACACTTGCGCTCCTGCAGCAACCCGATTTGCCAACCTTTAATTTGGTCTCCAAGGAGGCGCGGAAAGAAGATGATAAAACTAGCGAGGAAAAGAGAGAAGCCGGCAATGAAGGCGGGGAAACCGTCAAGGAGCGACCAGCAAAGAAGGCAAAGAAGATTCCGAAGCCAAATTCAGTGAACTACCCGTCTATATCCTTTTCAGCAGATTCCAGACTGCAATCACAGATAAAAATTAGTGACTTACAAAATCTTGTATTATACCTACTTGCCGACGGCTCTGGACCACAATGGGTTTCTGTTCGCCATCGACCGGAGATACGAAAGGTTGTTGTTTTAATGGTGCCTGGACTGGAAAAGGAGATGTTTGGGATTAAACCTAATAATGGAGATAAGAAAGAGAAGGAAGCAAACGACAGCAATGGAGCGAACCGGGGAAATGGGAGGTATACCTCGCCAGATGAATACTATCCCGTTAAATTGGCGACGGACAAGCTCCCCCCTCAGTTGGCCGAGTTTGGAAACATGTTTGAGTACCTGTGGCCTGTCAAGACGCCAGGAGATGATAAATTCAGCAAAATGCATTCGCCAATACATGCGATGCTTACGGCGCCAGTGTCGAAATCTCAAGAAGACAAAGATAAGAAGGGCGCGAAAGCAGCCAAAGAACCCCATGGATGGGTGAATAAGAGGACACGGGTCACAGAGTACATTTCTGGACCGGACGAGCTGTTAGAAAACAAGTATACGCTGCACCCTGCTGTTTATACAGAGGATACCGAAAAGAAGAACCTGGAGGAGCATAGAGTTAATGCTGGCACAACCATAAACGACGGATGGGTGGACACATTGGTTGACTCTTGGGAAGATGGAGCACCACCTGAAACAGAGATTCAGCAAGGCAGCATTACGGCGGGTCGAGAAGTCATTGCTATGGACTGTGAAATGTGCATGACAGGCGAACGCGAATTCTCGCTGACGAGAATCAGTCTCGTGGCATGGGATGGAACAGTCACACTCGATGAGCTTGTCAAGCCAGATAAGCCCATCATTGACTATGTCACTCAATACTCTGGAATCACGGAAGAAATGCTTCGGCCTGTCACAACCACTCTCCACGACATTCAACAAAAGCTTCTCAAAATACTCACGCCGCGCACTATCCTCATTGGTCATTCCCTTAACGCCGACCTCAACGCTCTCAAGCTCACACATCCATTTATCATCGATACCTCGCTTTTATATCCACACCCCCGCGGAACACCACTGAAATCATCTCTTAAATACCTGGCAAAGAAGTATCTTGGCCGCGAAATCCAGAAAGCAGGCGCCGCAGGTCATGATTCGACCGAGGACGCTCGAACATGTCTTGACCTCGTGAAACAGAAGTGCGAGAAGGGACCACAATGGGGGACTGGTGACGCCGCTGGTGAGAATATATTCAAGCGGCTAGCACGGGCTGGTGTTCGCTACAAGAATCAAGGTGGCACATCTATGGCTGGTCAACCTGGCGCCAAAAAATCTGCAGCTATTGATTGGGGCGATCCAAAGAAGGGCGCCGGCGCAGCAGCAAATGTTATCATAGGATGTAAGAGCGACGAAGAGGTTACTGCAGGGACTATCCGTGCTGTTGTGGGTGATGAGGATGGCCTTGAAGTTCCGGGTGGGGGAGTGGACTTTGTTTGGGCTCGATTCCGTGAGTTGGAGGCCCTCAAAGGGTGGTGGAACATCAACAAACCTACCATGCCTACGATCCTAGCGGAGACACCGACTATTACTGATGAACTGCCGCTCGCTGCGGATACTTCTGATAAGGAAGCTGCTTCTCGTTTAGACTCGTTGTCGGACGCCACATCTGCCGTGCCGGATTCGTCGCCTATTGCTGAAGCAACCGCCGCCCTTACCACACGGATCCGAACCATATACGATTCCCTTCCACCATGCACAGCTTTCATCATCTACAGCGGGTCTGGGGATCCTCGCGAGATGTCTAGACTTCAAGGCGTGCAACAAACATTTAAGGAAGAGTTCAAGACAAAGAAGTGGGATCAACTTAGCGTGAAGTGGACAGATGTGGAAGAGCAAGCGCTAAAGGCAGCTGCGAGAGAGGCAAGGAACGGACTAGGATTTGTGACGGTTAAGTAAGCGCTACATACAATGAATATATTTGGGATGATATTTCAGTTTGTGACTTTTAGAATTGGACATTCAGTCGTGGATCACGTGACAACCGGAATAACCCAACAAAAAGAGGGGCAGTTCTCTAAGATAAGAAGCGATAACCACCCCCATGTGACTTCGGCCGCTGTGAAGGTGGTCACGCAACACCCGGTTGGATGGGCTGATTCCACTAAACAAAGAGGTTATCGACGTATATATGCAACTTAGCAACTCTCCTACTTGACTTTGACGTATACTGTAATTTGATGCTAAATGATTCATATAATATCATTCTCCTGAGTTTGCTGGATACGTTAACGGTCCCTGAACGCAAAGACAAGAAGGCTCAACAAGCGCCCATCGCTCGAACTGATTAGCAGGGGGGTACGCCATTGACAGATCGCTCACACAGCCCACCGCCAACCACCACACTTTCAAAGGCACTCATAGAGGCGGTCAACAGTCTTTGACAAGCAGCACAGCAACTCTACCGTGATTGAGAACAAAGAAGAGTGTCAACACCGAGAGCCGACACGACACGGATTCAACTTGAGAACGCTGATCTCGATTCTCGACAGTATCGCGACTGCGGGGTAAGTTCTCACATATCGACAACTCTCGCGATGGCATCTTCAAGACAAGGCCGTAGCCACGAAGATGGCACACGGCCTACCCAACGAACCCCTCCTCGTACCTGGGACAATATAGCTCGCTCATCTGATGCTACGCAACGTCTACGCAATGAAGGTATGTATTCTTTGGTCCTGATATCCTGGGAAGACCGTTGCTGACCTGTGTCCCAACAGAATCCTGGGTCGAGATATCATCCCAACCATCATCCTCATCATTATCCTCCATCGACAACGAAATAGTAACAGCTGGATTACGCGTCCAGTCCAGCAACTTGCGACGAGGACGTCGACATGGCCCTCCTGGTGTATCTCGCATCTCCCAAGTTGTCGCCCAACAAAGCACTAGCAGCCAAGATGAATACGATGAATCGGAGTCTTCCTCTGATGACCGTGTTCTCACCAGCTCAAACGAGAATATGCGCTCAGGACGCATCTCTCCTAGACAGCAAATGAGACAAGATATACACTTTCCACCACCCTCAGAGGACGAGGGCGATGAAGACGAAGACGGGACGGCTCTGGGTATTACTGCACCAGCTTTTACTCCTCAGCCGAATGCCTTTTCGCACCCACCAAGTCAAGCCCAGACAAACCTCAGAGGCTCAAACATTCCGCCTCGACACTACCGGTCGTCCCACCCCACCCATCAAGCAGCCAACGACGCCGCCTTGCGCGCCTCCCTCACAACTCTCCTCTCCTGCGCTAAGGCGGCACGGTCACTACCAAAACAACCTTCGCCAACAATGCAGACACCTGGAATCAACAGAAATGAATTCCAAGGCCTCAGACTAGTCCCAGAATCAGAACTCCTTGGCACACCTCCTGCACCCACCTCTCCAAACCTTGCGCCAGGCCCGGAGAATGACAGTTCAAGCAGGAGGTCCCGCAGTAGCGCCACAGTCTCTGATGATGAGAAGGAGCGCGGAAGACGGAAAACTGCGCAACAGAGCCGCTCGGCGAAGAAGAAGCGGGTTGCTGTTGAAGGAGGACGCGACCAAACACAGCAACTTCTCAGCCCCACGCTATTGACGTGGCTTATAAGCGCTGGCGTTGTTATTGTGGTATCCGCTGTTGGCTTTGGAGCGGGATACGCCATGGGTTACGAGACTGGGAAACAGGAAGGCGAGATTTTGAAGGGATGCGGGTCCGAAATTACTGTGCCTCGCGTCAAAAGGTTTAGGTGGGGTGGCGGAAGCGGAATTTCTGCTTAACGTTCACTACGAAAATGAGGGTATGAGATATGAGATATGAAAGGAGGTAAATACCTGGAAGGTAGGAAAGGGGTAGCATGCATGTAGCTCTGGCTGGGGCTGGGACTTTGTTCTGGGACGCGCCGCGAATGGGTGAGTTGAGCCCAGTGGCTGTGTTTATGGGTGAGAAATGTCTGGCGTTGGGATGGGGCCTATTGGCCGGCTTGACAAGGAATAGCCTTAATTATTTATCGGCTTTAAGATTGAATACCTGCGTAGTTTATAGTAAATATACTATTATTACTTTGTCTATGCCTGAAGAGTAAACATGGTACTATTGAGTGTTGTGCATAATATCGCCTACGAAATCTCGCCCTATTTCTCAGGAGGCAAATCTTCTAAAAGGGGCCCAACAACCCTGATCTGGGGTAGCATGGTATGGGGTAGATGAGCTGCCACTGTGACATGTACGAATAAGTTACAGACCGTCAAGATGAAGGGCAATGTATATGTATTCAAGACACCTCCTCGAGCCTGCTCACCAGAGCGTTTGGCTAGTTCTATCTAACCAACCAGTAATGTATACTTCTGACATCTCTTCCAGAGCCATTGGGAATCTTAGCAACGCCAGCTGTCGCTATTCAAAACCCAGCCCATTTCCAAATACCCAGTACGCCATAACCATGTCTCAACAAACGCAACCAAAGCAAATTTCCCTCAGTCACCGTAGTATCTACGCGTGCGAGTAGTTTTGGGTCGGCTGCGCATTGATCTCTTCAGTGCTCTCCGTATCCAAAAAGTTTGTCCTCGCCTCCCTCCTCGTCTTCGAGTTCATCCGAACCGTCTTTGTCACAGTGATCCCGCCCCTATGCGCTTCATCACTCGTGGTCATCGACCCCTTTCGCGATTGCCGTCCGTGGCCTAGCCCACTGCCGTCGTCGTTCGTTCCGCCCTTAACCCGCGCCATCTGGAAGGTGTTCGGGTGTTGGTATTCGCTCGGGTTCGCCTGCTTCGATTCGGAGAATCCGCGGCCGCGGGGGAAGCTCTTGATGGGAGTGGCATCGCTGTTGTCGACGGACATGACGTAGGTGGAGAAGACGCCGGGGAAGTGGTGGCGCATGAACGGCTTGAGAACGATGACGGACGCGCAAACGATGCCGACGTTGATCTCGACGCAGGACCAGACTGCGGCGCGCCCTTGGGAGTAGGTGACGTCGGGGTTATTCGCAAGGGACATGATGTAGGTGATACGGACGACACAGATGACCATCACACTGTGGGAAGAGGTGTCAGCGATTTTCGCTGAGCTTGTTTGAGGGGGGCGAGAGCTTACAAGATACTCGTGGAGAAAATGCCAGCGAGGATTGCCTTTTGGGTGGTTGGCAGCTTCAGTGTGAGGACCATGCGGATGGGAAGTAGGATACTGAGGAAATCGGTGATGATGTTGAGAATGGCTTGCCATAAGCCACAATCGTTGAGGCAGTCACCGGTGTCCGGCTTGAGAGGAGAGCATGGGTAGGCGATGACGAGGTTGATGGTGAGAGTATAGATGAGGATCATGGTTCCGAGAGCGTAAAGAGAGATGCGGAACCATTGGATCGGATTTAATCTATGGAGCCTAGCCGGGTTGTTAGATTCATTGCCCACGGCGAATCCAAGGGTGAGGACCTCGAAAACTATAAAGGGGCATGAAGACTTACAGAATGAGGAAGGAGATCTTTGTGAGTGCGGGGGCCCAGATGTAGGTTGTGACCATAGCAATGAGATTCTAGAAGGGTAGAGTCAGCAGCGTCATGGAATGGCAAAGACCAAACACATACGTCGAGATAATTGGCCATTTGGAGCCCAGTGACTTCCCAGAGATGGCGGCCGAACCCAAATTTCATAATCTGCACGCAAACAATGAAGAAAGCCACGGACGAAATCTGCAGATATTAGACAATGAATAGCTTTCGAGCCACCCTTGGAAACTAACCATGGCGAGGATAATAAAAACTAGAAAAGTCAGAAGTGCAACAATGGTTCGCCAGGGAGAAACTCACCATCGTCAAGACCAAATCCCTGGATAAGGAAGATTCGCGTGTAGAGGCGAAGAAGAAGTGTTATAACCGCAAAACCCAAAGTTATGCTGTATGCTAAGATGAATTGAAGTTGGGTGCTGTTATAGTGGTTGACATCAAAATCCGGCGTCACTCCAAGAGGAGGGGGCATCAAGCCTTCCGGTGCTGTGTTGCTCGCCATGACGGACAAATATCCAGTGCGTGACAAAATAACAAAAGTGAAGTGAAGAATAGGGGACAAGGACTGGACTCCTTATGATGGAAAATCCAGAGGGTCCCATGGGGATATATGTCCATGATCCATCCATCACTCGTCTCCTCCACCTCGAACCCTCCTCTGTCACTAACGGCCACGAAGGCATGGGACCCCACATCTCAAAAAAGCATCACTTCTTACCTCCGTATCCCTGGATATACACTCCGTCGGGATTATTGGCTGGGGTGTCTCTTGGAGAACCCGCCAATTATGGTGGATGGGGCAATTTCTGTCTCTCCGCCACAAAAGCTAGACACCCTTGTGAAGCAGGCCCAGTTTGATCGCCAAGTTTTCTTTCTCTTTCCTGTTGTTTTCTCTTTCCCAAGGAAGTGTCACAAAAACATGGCAAGCAACGGCCTCTCTGCCCCCCACAGCCGCCACGAACCCGGCATCCACTTCGCAACCCCTTGACGGGGGTTGAAATTGGTTGGGGTCCTCTCAACTACCCTGTAAGCGGGATAAAGTTGCCATACAAACTGACTCGACTACCAAACAATACCCCTTCTCTATATACGCCACCGCCATAATTCGCAGGGTATGCGCGGGCAATTGATGTCGTTTGCCTGCACGGCTCACAGCGGCGGCTTCCGAATGGTGGTTTTGCGCGAGACGTCAGTTATTGGGGCGTCACCCCGGCCCCATCACCGCTGTCCCCGCTCTTGCGGGACTATGAAACCATGCCCGACTAGTCCCGCTCTGGACTCGACTGGACGTGTCGATCGCCGGGAAAACTTTGGGAGTTCAGAGATGGATCATTTACCTTGCACATTGTGCACCTTGTGCAATAGCTGCAGCAACTATTACATCTCTCCAGGCCTATCTCGGACGGGCAATCTTCCCTGGCACGTCTGATGGATGAACCCAGTAACGTGGCCGTGGGGCGGTAGTCATCATGCTTGACATAACTTGTCCAATGTCGTCCGCATCATTGGAAACCTCTGTTGTTTTGCTGTGCGTTCAAAAACGATACGTTCATTTGCAATGTCTGTCGAGGATCCTCTACCAATCTCGATTGTGCTGGGTTCAGCTGCAGCTGTAGGCACTCTCCTCCACCAATTCTTTAGGACTGTTGAGGCGGACAGGTATCCGTTATCTATTCTTGGATCTGTGATTGCGTCGCATTGGGCGGTGGCATACGGGCTTCAGAGCTCTAGCGAACAATATGCTTCATTTTGGGCTTCCCACAGACTCGCCTTCCTGATTGTTTCTACTGCTGTTGTTTCGCTATGGGCAAACATACTCATCTACCGTGCCTTCTTCCACCCGTTAAACAAATTCCCGGGTCCGTTTGGAGCGAAGCTCACGAAGCTGTGGTCATTGAAGAAGGTGGTCGGATCTGATATTAAGTGGTACCGGGTGGTTTCTGAACTGCACAAGGAGCATGGAGACTATGTTAGAGTCGGCCCGCGCGAGCTGTCAGTTCTCGACACTGCTGCCTTGATTCCAATGTTGGGGGTCAGAATGGAGAAAGGCCCTTTCTACGGAGCTATGGAACGATCCGTACACACGAACCGGGATGCTGCTTTCCACAAGAAGAGGCGCAAGGTTTGGGACATGGCATTCAAGCAAAGTGAGTATCTTCCCATGCACCACGTTCTATCGGGAATACCAAACTTACCCCGCCGTTCCAGCTCTTGCCGATTATGGCCCCACCATCGAAGACTTCACCGATTCTCTGCTCGCACGCATCGATACCCTCGTGGGCAAGGCAACAGTTGTCAATGATTTGTGTATACATTACAGCTACGATGTGATGAGCTCACTGGCGTTTGGTTCCTCTACTGGCTTCATTGAAGGCACGTCTTCTGACGTAGCCACTACAATTCTGAACAATATCAAGGAAGGAATTGTGGCGGTTGGACTGTTTATGCATGTCCCGTGGATGCTCACGATTGTCGAAACCCTGTCATTCGTAGGCCCAATGAAGCTCTTCAAGTCGTGGTCCGGCGAAAAGGTTGCCGAACGAAGGAAGATGACCAACAGCAGACCAGATATAATGGGCTACTTGTTGGAGCACACGGAGGACAACCGAGAAAACCGCGCCCTTCTAGATGCGGAATCTCGTGTTATCATTGGAGCCGGAAGGTATGGTGCCCCTCACACTTCCATAATATGCATGTGCTTACCAGTCTCAGTGATACTACTGCCTCTGCATTGACTACGATGTTCACGATCCTGGCAAATGACCCTTCATGCCAGGAGAGGCTTCGGAAAGAAGTTAACGAAAGCTTCAAGGATGGCTCATATACTTGTGCTCGACCCCAAAATCTACTAGATGGTGTTATTAGCGAAACGCTGCGTATTTGCCCGCCAGTCTTGTTTGCCCCTCAACGGATGGTGCCTGCAGGCGGCATCAGGATTGGAGATGTCGAGATCCCAGGCGACACAATTCTTTCATTTAGCACTTATAACTTCCACCACGGTAGGCCCTTCCAGAATCCCTTTGACTGTCGATTCCATGACCAGGACTAATTTTTATCACAGACGAGCGCAACTTTGTGCAACCAGAAGAGTTCATTCCAGAGCGCTGGACCACCAGACCAGAGTTAATCATCAACAAGGGTGCCTGTATTCCATTTGTCATGGGCCCCTACAAATGCCCTGGCAAAGCCATTGCGATGATGGAGCTGCGATCAGTGATTGCCAAGACGGTGAGTAGATACGATATCACCCTTCCCAAGGGCGCCAGATTCGATCTAAATGAGTTCTTTTTGGGCATCAAAGACCATTTCACTGCTGGTGTCCCCGAGCAAGAGCTGGTTTTTACTCGAAGGAAGGAGTAGGGTACAAGACACATTTTGAATATGCAAATATCTAATGAATCTACGATTTACCTGTTACCTTTCCTGAGTGATTGAACCCCTGTACTTGAACTATGATTGATGGTGTAAACAACGCCTTTGGACGTGCCCAAACCCTCCTTCCAATTCCAGGTTGAAAGAACCCGCCGGCTCCAGTTCCCTAGCAGACATGGGTGCACGCAAACTTGTGGGGATGGCATAACCACCCCTGGACTTTGCTCGGCCGGAAATAGGTGCCGGTTAGGGCACGCCTCGTGGTTTGCACAACTGGGAGTAATAGTTTGCTGGGATTACATTAGGCTTGCTAGGGGGTGGTTTGACGGGACCGCCCAGGCGTCTCACGACTCCAAATATGGCGTGTTTCTTTAACCAAAGCAGGTTACTCGTGCCCCGTACTCGTACTGGACAGTGCGAGGAACGAGGCCTTTCTACTGGCGTTCGACTTTGACCTGGAATGAAGCCGATTCTATAAGAGGCTACGATCCGCATATTTTTGGTCTCGAATTGACGCAGTAAAGTCGGAGGAAAAGCCTCCATCCAACGCACTCTTCGTCCAGGCTGCCAGGCACCCAAACGCCACACCGGGGGATACAACGCTGTCGAGGAGCTTCCAGTACGCAATGTCAAAAAAATCAACAATACTGGAGAGGACCTCCAAAGACGAAAGCTTCTTCTTGCTGAATAGGAAGAAATATCTTGCTCATACTCCGTACGTAAGTGTACGTGTTTTCTTACTTAATCTAAATTTTACCCTCTTTCCTGCATATACTAGTAGAATTGCACATTAGCACGCAGCGCTGGACCAAGACGTTGGCAAGCTTAATTGCTAGCAACTAATGCCAATGCCCACAGACGAAGAACGTTGAAGCCAAGGCGGCCTAAGTAAGACGCTTTAAATTAGACATTTCCGGTCACAAATTTGGCTGATACAGAGAGGCCAAGTCAGTTGTCTTATTCGAGTATGCCTTATTGATACGCCTATCTTATGGCCGGGTTGACAGAACATTAGTTATTTACGCCGTATATCGTACTTCGTACTTGAAGTGCGTGGCCGACAATTTCCCAGCCTGTAAGAAGAGCTCAAAGACGGGATAACGGGATGAACGGGATTGTCTTACATGCGGAGTCGGTAGCACCCGAGACAACCACAGACATTACACTAACAGCTGGACGGTGCACAACAGCACCATTCGGTATTAAAAGCACTTACATTTTTCTCAATCAGGAGAAACCAAGAAATGCACGATATAGGGGCAAATTCTCCATCTTAACCCCCATGATATTATCTGCTTGACTCGTCTCTGTCTCTTCCTCAAAAAACTCGATAAATCTCTTCCCCCACCTGCGTTGCTTACGTTTCCTCGTTCCCCACGACGGCTCCCCACTCCCAGCCGAAGAATCTCCACCCGCACATAGCGCCGAGGGAGGCGCAATAGACCAACGATCGTCGGGTTTCGGGGGGAGGAGAACACCTCGCCTATTACTGCGCTGTGCGTTGCTCGCGTCGAGTTTGAAAGTGTGATGGTGTTGAATGGTGTTTGCATGGCTTGACTTGCGTGTGGCTGAAGCGGGATGGCGTTGTCAAATGTGATCTATCAGATAGGTGGTGACGGGCGGGTGACGGGCGGGCGGCGTATTGTGCTTCGTTTCAAGTGCCGTGGCGATTGTGATATGTCAATTGAAAAGCTCACTGCGTGAATCTGTCAGTGTTTTGTCACCGGCAGAAATATATCGTGAATTTACGATTGCTCACCATCGGGAAGAGATTCTTGCGACGCTTGCGATTTAGGATACCCCTATTATCTGGGATGAAGTACAGCATACATGGCTGTTAGAGTTAAATTTGTATATTGATAGTGTTATGCATTCGTTCTGTCTATTCCCAGATGTTTTCTATCTCCCCAGCCTTCCCCCGTTTCTTAACTCATCATTATACCAATCCCACAGCTGCTCACATTCTATGGGCCTCCATCCTTGATACTGTGACACTCGCCGAGGCGGATCAGGTATCCCATTCCTCGCACCAAGCATACTAGACTCATTTTCATCAGCCTCCCAAATATCACTGTGCGGCGGCCAGTCAGCATCCACACCCTTTACGCGGCCATGCTTCCCCCACTTGAAAGGCCGCCGATCTAAATGCATTATAGGATCATTCGGCATCGCCCGCAGCTCCTCTTCCCTCAAGCAATACATTCCTCTCTCCCGAGGCTCGCTATTCGCCATCCAGCTCAACGCCTCAGCATCTATAAGTAGACAGATAGAACTCTGCGGATCCTGCGCAAGATGGGTCAAAGGAATAACTTTTTCCTTCTCCGGATCATAGCTGATACATTGTGATTCCCTGGCCTCATAAAAAATCGCGTCCCGAAAATGGGCGCGGACGTCCTCGATGCTTGCCCCATCCCATACCTCGCGGTCTTCAATCACAAGAGGATCATACTGGTCCTCTACTTGATCGCACGGCCCGGCATTTATTAACGGCCGAGGAGTTTCGCCGTGCTTGATTTCATAGGCGCGAATCATATGGTTAGCTCGGAGCTCGTCGCGTAGAGCGATTGCAAAGCAAGTTTTTATTTTCTCGAGTGCAGAGAGGAACTGGGAGTCTGATTCAGGTGTGTAGACTGTGCGGTATATAGTAAAACCCCATTTTGCGTCTCGTGGATAAAGGCGTTGTAGAAATGCGCGGCAGGGTCTAGCAGGCGTTAGCTGTGTGGATATAGGATTATATCGACTAGAACTGTCCACCTGATAAACTCGCCACTGTCAAAGGTATCGTAAAGTGCGTTTGAGGCGTCCATATCAGATCCCTCTGGCAGTTCTGCGAAAGTAAACCACGACATGTTAGAGGCACGGGGCAATTGAACCGCAATTGACTGTGAAAGTGGAAATAGTTGTATTATCAAAGCTGGATTTACAACAGGCGCTTATTTGGTTGGAGGGTTTATTGAAACTTCGTTATCAAAAAGGATCGAAGGACAAGAAAAGGTAACATTATCTGCGCCTCTGTTTACACCATTTCTTGAAATAGCTGCGCCGCAGGCTTGGCGGGGCCTATAATCCGCCGTAAGCTCTAGTTTGCGATTCTCACTGCCGTTAAAGCACTGTCCTTTTAACATTTCGGACCCCCAGCGCCTTTCTATTTTGGAACAAGTATGACAGTCAAGGGGTACACCATATAATATAGTGTCTTCATTTTGTTGTAGCTGGACTGCTAGCTGTATGTTGGCTTCACAATCCCAACCACTCAGACTCTAAGTATCTACCCCCTCTCTATCCATGGGACTCCTCACGCACCCTTCCTCCCAAACTTCAGCTCAACCATTTCGTTCTGCTTCGTGGCGACGCATGATGATTCAGCCCCTTTCTCCCTCTCCTCTCTGGTATCATGCCGCTCATCATAACTCCCTCCCATATAAACACAATGAAAAGGCCCATTCAGGCGTGTGATGAGCTGAGTCGACTTCCCACCGATATCGAAAATGAAACCATCAACAGACCTCTCTAAATTAGTAGTACAATGCACACATATACCAGACGCAACGATTTCCGTGACCCTGTAAAGAAATATAGCCTCCCGAACTTTTGCACCCTGTGATTCCATATTATCTCCATCTCAGCCATCGTCCGCCTACTTCGCAACGTCCTTGATCCCCTTCGCCTTAACCTCTGCATCGTATTTGGCCTGGAAGAATGCGCTCTCCTCCCACTGGCAGAACGACTCCAGCTCATCCTTCAACGGCCCCTCTTCAATCGCAGCGAAGACCTGCCCTTCCGGTCTCGGCTCCTTGCTCTCGCCCCAGAAGCAGTCAAAGCGGAACCTGAGGACAACCTCCGAGTTGCTGTCTTGCGTCCACACATCCACAATGTCACCATGCTGTAGCTTACCCCAATACTTGGAGGGGCTCTTCTGTGGCTCGCGGCACTCGTGGCTGGGGAGCACGATCCCGTTAACTTTGATGCCATGGCTGGCCTTAGTGGCGATGTAGAAGGCGTATCCGTTGTTCTTGTCTGTGGGTGGGCTAGACGAGGGCTTTACGCCTGGCTGCCAGAGGGCAAGCTTCAAAGCATATTTTGGGACTCGGATATCGGATTTGTCGGCGTGACGAAGCTTGTTGTCAAAGCCGCGACCCCAGGAAGTGAAGAGGGAGGTTAGAGAGAGTGTGAGGTTTGGCAGAACAGAGTCTGAGGTTCCAACAAGCTTTGCGAGAATCCTGTGAGGTGGCTGAAAGACGTCATTGGTGACGACAGCCTTCTCTTCAGGTTTGCTGGCAGCTTTGGCAGCCTTGGAGTGGTTAGGGAGATATCGACTGATCTCCGCTGATGGAACTCCGTTGACCCAACTACCGGTTGAAAGAGCCGCACCATCCTCACTGAACCCGCGTTCATCTCGGTTGAGCTTTGCTGGGGCACCAGCCGCCACTGGCTCTGATTGAGCACGGGTTGGAGGCTCGGGCGTGGCAGATGCGCTTCTCCTATATTGACCAACAACTGTCTCAAATACGCTCTCCCCGTGCTTGAACTCCTCGCCAAACATCTTCGCCAAGGCTTTGGCTTCTTGGTACTCGGAGTTTAACATGGTAGGATAATCTAGGTGGTGAGTAGACTTATCACGAGCATCCCAGAAAACGGTCTTTGAGAGTTCGATGTCGATTGCACGCGATGATTTGGCACGCTTTGCAAGTGGCTCATCATCACCGTTTGGGTCACGTTGGCGCCGAAGGCTCCTCATTGATTCTCTGAAGTCGGGGACAGCGCCGGTGAATGTTACCTGCGGAGAGGCTACGTCGACCACAGTTGTTGGCGATGGTGAGTTCATGGCCAGATTTCCAACCATGGATTCCGCACCAAGGAGGCTTGGAGCAGTTCCGGTGCCTAGGGCGAATGATGGCGGCATATTGTGTTGTTGTCCGGGAAGAAGTGAAGATTCATAGAAGTTGTTCTGTGATTCAAAATCAATCGGAGCAGAGTTGACCTTTACAAACGAAGACTGTGCTGTGTGGTCATTGTTGTCGTCGTCCGAAAGAGGAAGGTTCAATCGCTCCTGCGGAATTACCCCAGAGCTACGTAAGGCAGACAAATTCACTTCGCCGAATAGACGTGGCTGGTTGCTTGTCGTATCGTGCACAAACTTCTCGCTGTTACCGGAGCTACCGTCGTCGTCACCGCTAATGAAACTACTAGGAATCTCAAGATTCTTAGTGTCTACCATAGCGTTGATGAGATCAATCTCGTCGCTAGTGCCAAGCGAGTCGCTCTGATCCTGAATACTTAACTGAGAGGCGGTTTGCTCCAAGTTAGACTCTCCGCGAGCACTCTCAGGTTGTAACCACCGACTCTCCTCCAGATCTTCAATACTCGGCCGGTATGGTGCCTGATTGTGAAGCATGGATTTGATAACTTTGATACCGTCTTCCGATACGCCTGCGTGTTGCAGTGGGCGAATATCCAGCGGCCCTCTCATAATACTATGGAGGAGCTGCTGGTACGTCGTCCCACTCTTTGCCGGATATGGAGGACTGCCGCTCAGACAATAGAACAAAACCCCCGCCAAGGACCAAAGATCAACAGCTTGATCGTACCTCTTGAATTTCTTGCTCTTAACCCGTGCTTGCGATTGTATATCAGCCGGGTCGAGGAAATAAGAGAGGTACTCCGAGTATACTTCTGGAGCACAATAAAGAAGGGTACCACAAAAGGTGCGCATAAATGTGTCCTCGTTCTCGATTCTCTTTGACAAACCGAAATCAGTCAACTTAACATGGAATGGATCGAAACTCTGGACGAGGATGTTGTCAGGCTTAATATCGCGATGCGTTATGCCCTTGTCGTGCAAATATTTCAGCGCCGAGAACATTTGCTTAGCAAGTGTCTTCGTAGAATCCTCTGAAAGAGTGCCACGGGAAGATACGAGACTACCAAGATCACCCTCTGGAACATAATCCATAATTATGTAAAGGTGATCCTCCCAATCCACATGCTCTATATACTGGACAATGTTTGGCTGACAGCTTGTTAGAATTATTTACAGAAGCCGCCACGACTGAAGGGAGACCTACATGTTTGATGCTACTCATGATCCGCATCTCTTGATCAACCTTTTGATCCATGATGCCGTTTTTCACAAATCGGCGTTTCTCAAGCTCCTTGGCCGCATATACAGTGCCATCGTACTTGGACGTTATCGAATAGACAGTTGCAAAGGCTCCCTTACCAATGACGCGAGACTTGTTATATTTGGCTCCGCCACGCCATTCTTTAGGACGTCTATTGATCAGAGTCTGGTCGGGACCATGACCATTGCCCCCTGGATAGTTCTGTACAGCGAATATATCAGGCTACCAAAGTTAGTTCCCCTATACCATGAAGTTATTACGAATTAGAGAAGCTTACAGCCTGTCCAGCAACATCCGGTTTGACCTGGGCATCTCTGTTCTTCCTGAGAAGCGCCATGCGAGAAAAGTAGTCCGCAAGATTCTGTGCAAAGATATCCTCATATATCCCCTCACGCTGGGGAATACGGACAATGAATCGAAGGTCCTCGTCTGGTGGATTCATGGACAGGCTCACAAGTGATCCCTGTGAAAGGGTGTGTTTGTGAGGGGCGGCATTTTCTTTGTCTTTGAACCTCAACTTCTTACCTTCAACTACCGTGCCATTTGTTGACTGATCTTCTAGCATGACTATACCATCTGCAGTGATGTAAATCCGGAAATGGACATTGCTAATACGGCTCGTGCCTTCAACGGTTGGATACCTGAGAACAAAATCACAGCGTTGGGTGTTACGGCCAAACGTATATCCAGCCAGTGGATCAATCAGTTTCGCAGACAGCCGAAGGGCAATGTCGCGGGACACCAGACCTTGCTCAGCAAGATCCATAGTGTTAGGGTCTGTAACATCCCCTGGCTCGCCCCGGATCTTGATGGGAGCAGAGGCTCGGCTGACAGTATGCTCAGGGGCAACGTCGCCGATGTGTGCCACGGCATTTAATGCTGACATAGACACTGGGTGTAGGATGCAAAAAATGTCGGTGAGATCGTCGTCTTCGAGGTCGGAGACATGATCTCCAAGACGGCGCGGGTCCATGACCAGCTGGGTCGCTGCAAATATAATGTCAGCATATTCTGCTGCGGGCTGTTGGGCATGTGGTGATTTATTACCTGGCTGTGTAGCATCGTCGTCCATTATGGAACGATGGGGCAGTATAGGTTCGCAGTGTGTACGTTTCGTAGGCCTCTATTTAACGTCTGGGGCAGTGCGGGCTTGTCGTGTATGGATAGATTCGTCGTCCTTTATAGGACGCAGAAGCAAAAGCTTCAAATTCGGTGCTGGTTGTGGTATGGTGGATGGTATATGGTGGGCAATGCGCGGGGTTGAAATATGGCTCTCTGTGGCAACCTGAAATCAGTGAATAGTCCAGGACAATGCTAAGGTTTGATCACCCAGTGAACAGGCACATACAGCTCTGATAAGATATTCCCCGCTTCTGTCACTGTGACGATGAGAGTTGCGACGAAACTGGATTCCCCAGGCCCTAAAGTCGACTTCAGAGCCTCGGAGCCCTTCGCAGGCACAGCAATGTACGGGGCAGGCTTGTATATAGAGGCAGTTCGTTGTTCGGTGCACAGCAGAGGGTATTGATTGATTCTATGATATGGGCTGGCACAGTTTTGAAGTTCATTCGGTCCGTCTGCAGGCTGTCCATGGACGCCTCACGTCGTGAATTCTACCGTTTCCCTGCCAATGGGCGACCCATTAGCGACCACGAAACCTCACAGCCTTGCAAAGTTCTCTCACATACAGTACGGTCTATTATCTGGAATGGCACACGGTGTAGGTTGATTTCCAGCACGAGGGAAGTTCCTATGCGGTCACAGGCAACAACTGGGAGACGTTGGCGGGCACGCGATGGTTATATAAGGATGTATGGATGGGAAATATTTACAGAGGTACAAAGTACACCAGGGTGCATGACCTTGGCTGGATGATTGATTTCAGCTTGGGAACGAGTCGGAGCTTAGTTGTTGCGTTCCGTAAGGGGATAACGCAAGGGGCCGTCAGGACCATCAAGACCGTCAGCTGTGCCACAAGGCTAGCGGCCGCCTCGTACTGCCAACACCAAGTTACTCCGAAAGTTGTCCATGGAAAGGCGTGATCATAAGGTAGAAGCAGCAGCAGACCATGAGAAAGAGAAAAAACTAGAAAATCAAGGAAATATAAATATAAGTCTGAAAAGCATAACTCGAGCGTGACTCACAAATTGCTGGCGACTAAAAAGTGATAACAAGCGCACGGGTTTACGCCATATATAGTCACGTGGCAGATAAATTCACACCAGCGCGCACAGACCACCACCCTAAGTACCCCGCCATCAGGCTAACGTCGCCACTCTCGTCTCCGCGCGCCTCGTGTCGGCGCAAGACATCTTTGCGACCCGCCAACACATCAAACACCTCACACGACACCACTGACGCGTTCGCGACTGAGCACTCAGTCAGAAGCAAAAAAGATGCCTGCCCTCACGGTAGACACGACCTCACCAAACTCATCGCCTCATCAGGCATTGCAGAATGGCGCCCCGCCGTACGCGCCGCATGGCAGCGCATCGCCACAACACTCGCGCCCGTCGAGTCCGCCTCAGCCGCCTTACTCACCTATAACACCTACCTTGGCCGCCGCACGCCTCGATACAAATGTGCCTGCGATTCCGCAACAGCCACTGCGAACGTTTACACACTCCTCCAAGCCGGATGCGACGTTTATCCCGCCCCCGCCTGCGCCGGTGGAGGTGATTGACTTTGATTCGAATACGGATGTGCTGGCGGTGAAGAGCGCAATAAGCGTGCTGCAGATGCAGAAGAAGAAGGCGGCGCAGGATATAAGGACGCTGCAGAGGTTTAAGAACCAGGCTATGCAGGACCCGGAGGCGTTTTTGCGCGCGGCTGAGAAGGGCGAGATACGGACGGATGGGGATACGTTCCCGGAACTCAGCGATGAGGAGGATGAAGATGGCGTTGCTGGTGATGTGGTAATGAATGGGGCGGAGGAGCGGACACCAGAGGTTGAGGGGCAGAAAGAAGCTGGAGCAAGGAATGGGACG
Organism: Pseudogymnoascus sp. VKM F-3808; assembly: GCA_000750675.1. NCBI lineage: Eukaryota > Fungi > Ascomycota > Leotiomycetes > Thelebolales > Thelebolaceae > Pseudogymnoascus > Pseudogymnoascus sp. VKM F-3808. The sequence continues at coordinate 6,877 of JPJR01001443.1, read as the reverse complement.
TCGCATGCGAAGGCGCAATCTTCATTCCCTCCTCTACCCGTGCCTCAAAAGGTGGTCAAGGTACCACCGATCAACTGGGCGCAGTATGGTGTCATAGGCGACTCGCTGGAAAAACTGCACAATGACCAACTGAGACACCCAACGCCCGGCTCACCCGCGCGACTTGGCCCGGATGGGCAAGTGCTGAACGGCTATAATAGCACTGAGGCCGAGATGCGCGACCCCTCGCCACAGAGTCCGGCGGCAGGGATGGGGAAGGGCACGGCGTCTCCAGCGAAGAAGCCAGGAAAGGCCGCACCTCCTGCGAAGAAGAAGGGAAAATGAAGAAGTCACGATGATATCAGATGAAGCACGAGAAAAGTCAACGATGAAATGATGGATGGATGATAGGGGGCGCAAAAGCGACGGAGTACGACGGATAGGATGGAACAACTTTGTAAAATTTGAGCGTTTTGGCGGGCCGGGCGGCGATTATACGAGTACATGAATTGAAACGTGAGCAGAGATTACAGGTGTGCGAGGAGCTGATGTCGCTGGCGGCATCCACGGTTTTGTGATGCATAGAGCATGTCGCGATAGATGGGTCTTTATATAGAAGGACATGAGCAATCATACAAAGAGCATCACCGTCGTCTTACATTGATAATGCTACTACTACGCTGCAATCATGAGTGCCCCCCCGGGGTCAAATGCCAGCTAATACCCCCATCATGGCGGCCCCTCTCCATGCTTCACCTCGTTAATTCCCAACTCCTTCCAATCGAGCCCATTAATCACCCTCAGATTCGTCGGATACGCCCTCAACCTCGGGTGGTAAAACTCTGGGATCTTGGCGAGCACCTCCGGCGGCGGTCCGGTTTGCGTGTCCAAGTTCACCGGCGTGCCGCACCTCTTGCAGAAGCGGTGCGCGATCCACTTGTCGCCCATGAAGTAGGCGGTCGTGTTCTCTTCGCCGGTAATCTGGTAGTGCTTGCGCTCGGGGTAGGCTATGAGATAGGCGTGCTATGCGGTGTTAGGTCGGGCTTTAGAGAGAGGGGGAGGGGTCTTACGATGGTGCAGATGCTGCAGTTGTCGGAGACAACGTAGGTGCTTGGGTCATAGAGGTCAGGCGATTTGAAGGCAACCTTCACGTCACCGCAGTGGCAGTGGCCGGTGTAGGTCTTGTAGTCGGGGAGGTCGAGGGCGTCAATGGTGTCTGTGGGGACATCAAAGGTCTTGTATGGTTCACCAATCGATGCCCCATCATATCTAGTACGGGTTAGCCATACTCATGAGCCAGCTCAGGTCCTGGTATTTCCAAGGCCACTTGGGGAAACTTACTCCTTAACCTCGAGGCTCTTCCTGTCAAGGTCCTTGATAGTATTCAAGTTCACATTCATCGCCGTGGCAGATTTATCATCTTTAGTACCCATCACGCCAGTTCCACACGTGGCGCAGAAGTGGTGGATATTTGAACCTCCGGGAACTTGGTATTTGGCAAGTTCGCCGGTGCCCTCGTCGGGCTTGAAGTGCTCAGTTTTGACGTTGAGCCAGAAGTAGCCCTTGCGATGGCAGAGAGCACAGTTGCACCTCGCGCCCCTCTTGATCTCGGGAACAGTGAGGGCGAAGGAGAAGTTGCCGCAATGGCAGCTGCCATTGTAGGTCTTGAGCTCTTCTTCAGACATGATGATGTTTGGGGCTATGATGATATTGTGTTGGGGAAGGCTGGCAATGAGTTGAATAGATTTTGAGAATCAAGATCTCCTACTCCAGGGAAATGATATGAGTTTTCAATGGACTTAAATAATATTCTTATAGTTCAACGAACGCCTCCTTACGTCCGAATATGAGTAATCGTGTGATATATATTTATATTTGTTGGATATGCTTCTCAACACTTCTGTCCGAATCAATGGGACACGTTGGTGAAGTTAGTGAAACGCAGGATTCTCTCTAGGCTCTAGGCTACAGGCTCCTTCAATGCATTGTGACTCCTCATAGGACATTTCGGCCCTTTACAAAATCCGAGCCTCGCATTTTTTGTTGAGCTTACTGGTACCTGTTCTTGCTTGTGCCTCTCTATCTCCCCGCGATTTCCTATCTGGTTACTTGGCGCCTTGGCGGGGTTAACCGTAAAGCTCCCTGATCCCTAGTGGCATGTAGGCGCACTAGTACAAATATGAATTTGGTAGAAAGGCGGTGTACTGGCAGAAAGCCTTAAAACTTTCCCAGCGACGACGACTCTCGACTTAAATATTGCAATTAACCAAAATTTACGGCTTAATATCGCAGCAATGAAGCGGAAATCTGAAGCCATCGAGGGCGCCAAGAATGGCATCCTCAAGTCTGCCAAGCTGAAGAGGGCGAAAGGTAAGAATCGCAGCTCTCACACACTTACCCGCACCATTCTAACAATCACCTCCCAGAATCCAAACCCGTAGACATCACGGGCTCCTTCCGCGACGGCCTCTTCGACGCCAAAAACCTCAAGTCCTACACGACCGAATACGCCACCTCATCGCCCTACAAGCACGCCGTCATCCACGACCTAATGAACGACTCCCTCCTCCGCAGCGTGCGCACCGAAGTCCGCGAAAACGTCCACTTCACCCCGAAGGAAACAGACATCTACAAGATCCACCAGTCCGGCGACCTCGCCAACCTCGACGGCCTCGACGACGCCGCGCTGGAACGCCTCCCCTCCCTCCTCAAGCTGCGCGATGCCCTCTACTCCCCCGAGTTCCGCAAGTACGCTGAGGCTATCACGGGCGCGGGCGCGCTGAGCGGGAAGAAGACGGATATGGCTATTAACGTGTACACGCCCGGCTGCCACCTTCTGTGCCACGACGATGTCATCGGAAGTCGCAGGATAAGCTATATCCTGTACCTTCCCGACCCAGACATCCCATGGAAGGAGGAATGGGGCGGCGCGCTGCGACTTTACCCCACCACCAAGCTCCCCGGCGATGACGGCAAGACTACTACCGTCCCGAGCGCGGACTTTGCAAAGTCCATCCCACCGGCATGGAACCAGCTCAGCTTCTTCGCCGTACAGCCCGGCCTCAGCTTCCACGACGTGGAGGAGGTATATCACGCCCCGACCCCCGAGCAGCAGGAGAAGGAGGGTGGTAGGGTGCGTATGGCTATCAGTGGGTGGTTCCACATCCCCCAAGAAGGGGAGGAAGGTTACATCCCCGGCGCCGAAGAGAAGCTCGCCGAGAAGAGCAGTCTGGTGCAGTTACAGGGTAAAGCAGATGAATACGATTTCCCCAAAGAAACCGCAACGCCCGTTCCTGAATCCGAGAAACCCGCACCTACCACAGACTCCAACGGCGATGAGGACGAGGAAGACGACACAGGCGTCCTAGAAGCAGCAGACATAGACTTCCTCCTCAAATACATGGCGCCTACCTACCTCACCCCCGACACTATCGAGCAGGTCAACGAGCACTTTGAGGAAAACTCCGCTGTGAGCATCGACCACATCCTGTCTAAGAAATTCTCCGCTCGCCTGCGCGAGTACATCGAGTCTCAGGAATCGCACCCCCTCCCCGCCACAGCCGCGGAAATCGAGGCCACCTCCCCCTGGCGCGTCGCGAAGCCACCGCATAAGCACCGCTTCCTCTACCTCTCGCCGTCGGTTACACCTGTGGGAGAAGGAAACCCGGTACAAGAGCTGGTCGATGAGTTACTCCCCAGTCGCGAGTTCAGGAAATGGCTCGCCCTCGCTACAGGCTGCGTGATAGAAGATTTCAACGTCCTGGGACGGCGATTCAGGAGGGGAGCTGATTATGCGCTTGCCACCAGCCACGAGGGGGAGCCGAGGTTGGAGGTTTGTTTGGGGTTTACGCCTACGACTGGGTGGGGCGTTGATGACGACGAGGAAGACGAAGAGGAAGAAGAAGAAGAGGAGAAAGAGGCACCGAAGGGGAAGAAGGGGAAGAAAGCCGCGCTAGCTGCAGCAAAAGCCAAAGCTGCTAAATCTGAAGCTCTCGCTGCTGCGAAGGCGGCGAAGGCGGAGGAGGAGGAGGATGTTGGGGGGCATGAGGTGTATATGGCGGGGGATGAGGACGAGGATGATGATGCGGCGGTGTATAAGGCTACGACTGGGGAGGAGGAGGATAATGTCCTGTTTACGGTGCCGGCGGCGTGGAATAAGATGAGTATTGTGTTGAGGGACCAGGGGGTGTTGAGGTTTGTGAAGTATGTTAGTCGGAATGCGAGGGGTGATCGGTGGGATGTTAGTGCGCTTTTTGGGGTGAGGGATGAGGAAGGGGATGATGATGAGGATGAGGATGTTGAGGAGGAGGGGGAGGGGGAGGGTGATGAGGAGAGTAGTGAGGAGGAGTTTGAGGGGTTCTCGGACTAAGTCGGACCAAGTCAGACTAGGAATACCAGTCTGTAGTGAGTGAGTGGTATATTGAATAGATACACTGTTTGGATGAAATTCAACCCTGATGAGATGGTGATTATGTTGGAAAGTGGCACAAGGACTGTATTCACTATGCGCAAATCACAATCATATTGGAGAACAGAATATATGGCACCCGCGCCGAAGCGCAGGTTAATAAATGGTAGATTTAGATCTCCCGCGTACCTCCGCGGTCTGGGTATCCATGCTACATAACTTCCACCCTCCTCCCACACACTCCCCTCCCCTTCGTTCGCTACAGACAAAAAAAAGCGATCATAATATACACCCCCACCTCCTTCGAAGGCAAGCGCTTAAAAGATAGTGCCAATAGTCCGCCTGTAAATGCGACCCCACTTAGTCTCCTCCTTCCCTCCATGCTTCGCCTTCTCCGCTGCGAGGTACTCAAGCTCCTCCTCATCGATGCGGGCCTTGCCACTGTAAAGATCCGCAGTCTCGGGACGCACACCCTCGCTCTTCATGATGAACTTGTACCCGAAGATCATGATGAGGTACAGCGGGATGCCGAGGTAAGCGGTGATGAAGTTCTTGTAGTCCCACTTTCCGTACGACTCGTAGTTGGGCAGGAAGTAGTTGAAGCCCTTGAAGAGAGCGATCAGGATGCAGAATCCCAAGCTGATGTACGAGCCGAGCGTTCCACCGGGGGCGACGAACGCCATAGCGCTGTCGGGGACGCCCTGGGCGCGACGCGCGCGCACGAAGTAGATGTGCGACACCAGGATCGAGATCCAGGTCAGGAGACCAAAGATGGTGACGAGGTTGACGAAGTACTTGAAGACGGTCATGGAGGAGGTGTCGACGCTCAGGAAGGCCAAGAGGCAGAAGAGCGAGGAGAGTCCGAGCGCGTAGATGGGGACACCGCGGCGGTCGGTGCGGGAGAAGATCTTGGGGGCGTTGCCCTCGACTGCGAGACCGTACAGGGTACGCGAGGCGATGTAGAGATCGGAGTTGGCGGCGGAGAAGACGAAGACGAGGATACAGGCGTTCAGGAGCGCGGGGAGGACCTTGATGCCGCTGATCTGGATAGCGACAACGAAAGGCGACGCGGCAGCCGAGGCGCCCTTGGACGCTTCAGTGGTGGCCTTCTTGAGCTCGGGGTCATTGTAAGGCAGGATCATGCCGAGGAGGAAGACGAGGACGACGTAGAAGAGCAGGATACGGTAGAAGGTGAGCTTGATGGCGCGGGGGATGACCTTGCGGGGGTTCTGGGCCTCTCCGACGGTGACACCGACAAGTTCCATTCCGAGGTATGCGAAGACAGCGGTGGTCAAGCAAGACCAGAACGCGATGAAGCGCGCTGCTGGGATGCTGACGCCATGGACGTCGGCGTACGGCTTGAATGCGCCGGGGTTGTGCCAGTAGCGGAATCCCTTGGGGTCGCCATCGGGACCACCGCCGCAGGCGAGGACGAGACTGAGCAGGATGAGACCGAGGATGACAGTGACCTTGATACTGGAGAGCCAGAACTCGAATTCACCAAAGAATTTGACACCAAAGTAATTGATCAGCACGATCATAACCAGGAAAATGGCAATCCAGACACCCGGGTTGACCTTCTCAACAGGCACCCAATATTTCAGGACAAGTGCCGTCGCTGTCAAATTGTTCGGGGTCACGATGATGTACTAAAATGACGCATTAGCGCTAGCGCGCAGGCAGTTTCTTGAGAGTTCGTCTCACCTTGAACCAATAAGTCCAGCCGAGACTGAATCCCAGCGCGGGGTCAACGAAGCGGTGCGCATAACCAGTGAAACCCGAGGCGAGAGGCAGCCACGCTGCCATCTCGCCCAGAGCCGCCATAACCATATACACGAGCACGCCGACAGCAGCGTACGCGATAAGAAGCGAGCCTGGGCCGGCACTTACGAGTGCTTGTCCCCTGTAGCGTTGGTCAGCTCTGGTCTCTTGGCAAGCGGGGGAACGGCGTATTGCCGGCCGCATGGCACAGCCACCTAATCATGGCTTGATGCCAATCTCATCGTGACTGGGCGACAGCTCGGGTGGCTGGCAATGGGGGAATCGCTGTTTGGGGGGATCACGTACGTTCCGATAATTAAGCCCGTGCCAATGGCGCCACCAATGGCTATCATAGAAATCTGGCGCGACTTGAGGCCGCGGTGCAGATGGTGGTTTGGGTCGTCATTGTATCTCTCAGCGACGGTGCCTTGGGGAAGGGTGTCCTCCTTCTCAGTGTATCCGATCTTGGCCTCGTCGGAGGCGCTCTCATTGATGATGTTCTCGTTGTGCGCCATTGTAGCGACTTTTGGGGGGGTGTTGAATGCACAGCAGAGCTGTGGAAATCAGTGGCTAGACTTCAGTAGGTGGTGGCGGGATCTCGTTTGCAGCGAGAGAGACTGGACTCAAGCAGAGCGCGTTGTAGGAGGAGGTCGCAAGAGGTCGACGCGACGCGATGCGAAAAGTGAGTGTAGGAAGAAAGATCAAGGTTGGTGGGGGGGGGGAGGATGA
>JPJR01001437.1:0-11052 GCA_000750675.1 Pseudogymnoascus sp. VKM F-3808 | reverse complement strand
AACTAGGCGGCAGGGGTTGTTAGGGGGGGAGGGCGGAGATGGCGGCAGAGATTACTATGGCGGCACGGCGAGGACCACGTCGGGGAAGCGTCCAATTAACGGGCAACGAACAAGCGCCCATTGTCCCTTTATCTCTCCTACCATCTTCCCGTCTTGGTGAGTCTCTAGATTTTCGGCTTGGTATTGTGTCTGGAGAGGATCAGAAACTCTGCTGAGGTCCAAGTCTGCCCGATTACGGTTTGAGTCTTCCCGCTGTTTATATTCCTCATGGGTCTCTCCCATATTCATATCCTCGAAGTTTACTATTCTATTGACACTCTGCTTCCATTACTTGTACACTTTGGTACCTGCTAAAACTTTGAGGTTTTATTCCAGCGCTCTGGTAAATATCCATAGTTCTATGAGTATTTTTGTCTGTCCCGTCTTTATTGTTGACCCTTATAAGCAGAAAGTTGATAGTAACAATGAGTAGCATGGGTCCGGAAGGATCACCGAAGAGTATATCACATAGTAAAACGCCCCAACATGAAATTAATATAATATCGTGAAGGTTTCAGGAAATTTCAAATCATGAGCAGTGTATATATCTTGATCTAATTACACCGATTGCAGAACACACCTCCAAAACATAATGTGAAGTCGAGGGATCCAACAAAACAAAGGACAAAGAACAGCAAATATCGGAATTGGGTTGCACCTAGTAGCAGACTACCCATTGAGGAAAAGAATTCATGAAACACAGTCCCTTCAATCCCTTCGAGGGCTTCACGTATAGCCTGTCATAAAATTTCCTACACTCGAATAAATCGCTTTCTATTCTACACTGCTTCTGATTCTATTACTTTTTTGGGTCCACGTATTCCGGGTGCTTCTCCCTATACTCCCAGTCCTTCTCAACCATCCACGCGTGCTCTGGCCTCAGCCCAACCTCCCGCAGGTTACAATCTCTATGGCCCCATTTCTCAGCATATATCAGCCGGCCGTGATCAATCGTCATCCAAAGTGCTGTTTCAAAACCAACCGGGTCACGGTAATACGGCTCTCCCTGTCCTCCGGTCTGGCGATGTTGCCAAATATTTCTTCCTTTGGGTGACCGATACTTAGAGTGGTCCATTTCGTCGAAAGTACGCACAATAGCTTTGTATGTTTCGTCCCCTCGAGTATATTCAGGCCACGTGAGATCTTCTGACTTGGCTCTCTTGGCTTTTGGTTCCTGTTTATCTATATCGTAGGCCTCCGGGGGATTGGGGTCAATAAATGATGCCTGTGGGCCAACTTTCTTTCGATAGAGAGACAAAAGATCAGAGACCGAAGTCCCAACGTCGTTTATGTGGCCTATTTTTTTCTCCTCGACCTTGAAGCCGGCCATAGCGAGCCGCTCGTGCATATCGCAATCAGTCAGGTAATATGGAATCTGTGTATCCCACGCCCCCACTTCAGTATATGCAGCTGTGTTGACGAGAGCAAGGCGGTCATATGAGAACAGGACCTGTGCCCAGCGTCCATAGTCTGGAACTGTAGTATTACGAAGAGCATAAACTGCTTTCATATACATTGACTCGAATGGTTCTTCTTCTTCGAAAGAACAAACTCCGACGTCCATATGCGACCAGAAGTATTGAGGCCAGTGCTCTTTTAGTGAGACATATAAGAAGAAGTTCTGCAGCTGAGAGAACGTGAGGAGAGTTGGCGTTGTGAGAATATTCACTCCGAGCATGTGTAATCGAGTATGGTTGAGGAAGAACGGATTCTGGAGACTGAGCTTCCCATGTTCATTGGCGTCCATGGTTCCAGTGTTCTCGATAACATATATATCATCTGGTGGCCACCCCGCAGTTATGTATGCCACCACTGCTTGCTGCAATATCCGCCAATTCCGTGTAAAGCCAATGAAAAGAGGGGTCTTCTCTGGAACATGTGGCTTCGGAGGGACATTCCAAGAAGGGATCGGGGGCAATTCTTGAGCTGAAGCCGCAGCCTGTGCCAGTGGAAAGTTGTCGACCACTGGTGGGTCAATCTCCGTCAGGTTGGGTTTGAGGAGAGGGTGTCGCGGGAGCTCGAGCGGCTCTACCAGGTCATGATCCTCTACCACTTTTCGAATTCGTGCTCCCAGTCCACGGTTATGAATGTTTAAGTAACATGCCGTGAGATAGACGCAAAATAAAGGCACGCCGATCAACATATATCGGAACGATACTCGGGCCATGGTAGCCAAGTTATCAATCGACCAGAAGTAGCTGGCTCGACAGTATGTTACAGAGGCATCCAAAAGGTGGAATTAAACCAGAAGAGACATGTTTCTGTGATTTATATGGTGCGATACAGGGTATCATACGATGAGGGTCGCAGGGTACACTACTCTGAGCTAAAGGGTCGTAGCTTCCCAAATAAAAGAAGGGTTTGTTTACCTGCAAGTTATGACGAAAGGATCAAAGTAGTTCAAAGGTTAGCTCAAACTAGCTTGTAGGACACAAAGGGAAGTAAGCCAGCGAGCAAATGTTCGAGGCATTTTATTTTATTGAAGCTCAAGGCCTAGATGAGGCAGGTGGCCTGAGACGAAGGCATCCATCCCTCGAATATTGGTCAGTAGATCAATAATAATAGATTCATACTATACAGCATTTTATACAAGAAGCATCGATCGTGTGTGCTGGAGTTGAATGTTCATTTGATCCATGTAGTTTTATATGCGGTTGCTGTAGATTTAGTTTTAGATATTAAGGCGGCTACAGCACTAATGACAGCTCGAATGACCGCCTCATTCTACTGAACCGACGACAAATGGAGTGTATGGCACACTTTTCCCATTATCAATCTCCTGGCCCTTTCCTTGGTATCGCCATCTGCTGATATACGACTCTGTCGTTCCTCCGCCGCCATTACTCGTAGCATACGCCCCGACGAGCGTTCCTAGAGATTTGTTAGTAGGAACCCCTAAATTTGCCTACAAATGTAGCCCCTTTTTCTTGTGAAGGATATTTGGACAAGGCAATACACGCTCTTACCCGTAAATGGACCGTCTCCCCCACTCAATATCGTGGCAGGCGCTATGCCCATCAGCTCGATTGCTTTAGGCTTCTTAACTGACGCAGCAGAAAGCGAATAATGGGTCGCATTCACAGCATCAATATGAAGTCGGATCGGTGCGCCCTCCCACCCCTTCGGCAATGTCTTAACAACAGTTGGTATCTCCCCCTTAAAATTCCCCGCTGCACTCGGTATGTTAGTAACCCGGAATCGCAGATGCAAAGTCAACTTCTTATTCCCCCTGTGATCAAGCTCTCCCGTAGGTAACATCACAATACCCAAATCCAGATGCTGTGTCTGCGTCAGAAATGCGGTCACCCCCGTCTCCTCTTCCTCCTTCTCCGGCTTAAAACCCACAACATCAACGCTAAACGCAAATCGCGTATCCGTCTGCACACGCATAACCAGGCTCAGCTCCTCCGTTGCCGTCAGTGGGGCGCTGGACGTTAGGTTCGCCACCGACGGACGTATACGCAGCGTACCCAGGTGTCCATGGGGCGACACGGCAAAGGCATCCTTAGGCGGGAAGCGCCAGTGCACGAAATGCGCCGGGAGGTCAGAGCCAGGGTGAAAATCAATGATATCCGGATCCTCCACGAATGGTCCGCTGCCACGAACAGCGCGTGTGCGCGGGGGAAGCGGCCACCCGCTCATCTTGCCGCGGACAGGTGCGAGGACAGGCCAGGATCCCTCATCCCAGGTTACGGGGAAGAGAACGGTTTCGCGGCCCATGGGGTAGTTGGTCCATTCTGGTCCGGAGCGGGTGGCTAGGGCTGTGCCCCACCAGTTGTCGTTGGCATCTTGGAAGAGATCCGCATGGCCGACTGTTTGGAAGTACTCGGTTGTGTTTTGGTTTGATAGAATGGGGTTGAGGGGGTTGCTCTCGTACGGGCCGGAGATGTTTCGTGAGCGAGCGATTACCTCGTGGTGGCCTAGCTCGGTGCCACCTTCGCCGATCATGAGGTAGTAGTAGCCGTCTTTTTTGTACATGTGCGGGCCCTCAGGTATGAATTCGGTGAAGCCTTTCCATATTATGGATGCCGGGCCAAGGGCACCGGTCTCGAGGTCAATTGTTTGCTGGTGGATGCCGGAGAAGTGGAGATATGTCGTTCCGTCATCGTCCCAGAAAATACTCGGATCAATATCAAGCAGTGGGAAAACGACAGGATCACTCCACGCACTGCTATCGTAGGGATCGGTAGTGGTGAAGAGGAACCCAGTGACAGCCCAAGGCGATAGAGGTGTGTATGACACTATTGCATAAAATTTTCCATCATGATGCCGAATGGTTATTGCCCAGAGGCCCCCATTCTGAGAAACTGTGTCTCCTATCTGCGGCACCTGCGAGGGCCTAGAGAAAACATGACTTGCTAGTCTCCAGTTTACCAAGTCTTTGCTTGTGTATATTGGCATGCCTGGGAACGTGAGAAATGACGACGTCGCGCAGAAGAAGGCATTATGTTCTCCAGCCACGAATGTGCAACTTGGATCTGAGTGCCATCCGGGCAGTATAGGATTCGTGTATGAGGAGTTTTTGGCCATTGGAGACGCAAGGGATGGGAGAATAAAGAGCGCACTCAAAATAGCCTTTAGGAGAAACATAATGAGAGCTGGACGTATAAATGGAGTGGGTAGATCTCACATAGTGTCTAGAAAAGCTACGATGTATAAAAAGCCATGATGTTATAGCTCATGCAGGGGGCATAGCTTGTAGTATATATGCAATTCCACCCGCCATATTTCGCTGGTAGATATTGACTTTCCTCTGCTTATAAATGGAAAAATAAATTCCCACTAATGGTCTCTATAGTACTATAGAGTATAAAGCGGTAAGAATATTCACATATATCCTTCCCTTGCCTGAAAGTTTGAGATGCAACACGGAGCCAACTTACTCCGAGTTCACTATTAAGGTTAATCGACTTACCCCGCGCCACTTACCCCTCCCTCATCACGGACCCCCACCGGACCAAGGTGAAATTTATATTAAAAAACCCGTGGGTTGAATCCAGCTGGTTGGGATATGAAAATATTAAAAGTTGGAATGGCGTTAGTTATTAAACTAGTTATTTGGTCGATTTAGTCTGGATAAATACGTACTGGCACACAATTTATAGAGTAGACTCAGTGGTGGCCACACTGGAACCAGATTGATGCTGAGCTGCCGAAGGATGATTATAGAACGAAGTCCAAGATCTAATGTAGCAATTTATGGATAGTGATCTTTATTGCCGAGAGTATTTGTATACAACTCAATATTATTACATTGCTGTAATCACCCAGGGAGATAGTTACCGCACACTCCTTACACACAGTATAATAAATGTCACTGTGTGTCTGGAGGCAGCTTTTCGTCGGCCATTTCCACTTTGCCTTCGTCGGTCCTTCTCATTATACCTGCGCCATGCCCAACAAATCGAAGAACCCACTCTCTCACCCGAATTGTCTTTCCAACTTGAGGATGGGTATCACTGCTGATAGTATTATTCAGATCCCGCGCACTGTAGCAGCCACCCTCATCGTCTCTGTCAATCCTATTCCGAAACAATAGATCTACCTTGGTCACCTCACGTCTGAGGCTCTGGCCATAGACTTTCCCGCGGAAGCTCGATAGGGCAACATTTCGTACCAAGATGATGTCCTGGGGGCGGAGACCGCTGAGGGAACTCCTCAGATCAGGATGTCCTCCAGTAGGTCTCGAAACAGCATTCAGTGGAAGCCAACAATTGACCCCGAAGCCTGATTTGGTTTCGTCTCCAACAAGCAATTCTACAATCTCGACGGCTGATCCTCCGCGAGTTTGTATGCTCCGGGGCGGTGATATTGATATGATCCCAACGATGACATTGACTGTCATCGTCTGCGGTTGGATTGAGTGGAGATATTTTGAATTAGGGATATTCCCCAAGTCACTTAATCGGCCCCCATCTGGAACTGGAAAGTTAGGTGGCGCTGTTGAGTGCGAGTTGAAGGAGAACCCAACCGAGGTAGAGAATGAAGTGGCGTTGGACGCAGTGGTTCCGGCCTCTGCGTCTGGTCGTGGTATCTCTCCGTCGGGCCCCAGAGCCGATATTGGGGAGGATGGGAGGTTCTCATATACAGCTAACGAGTCTTCATAGAATTGAGACGTGATATCCTCTGTAAATTCAGTAGTTGGGGGTTGCGTATCAAGTTGCTGAGCTGAGATTGCGCTTTGGTCGGTGCCAAATGATGAAAGAGTCAAATCTGCAGTTGCAGGAGCGGGAACATTTGCTTTGTCGTCACCTGTCCAAGTACCAGCTTGGAGCTGACTGTAAACCAGTGGCTCAGTCGCAGCCCTCAAAGAGCGCCATCGGACATGTTCATGAGATGCTATGGGCAGTGGTGAATGTTGTTCGTCGTGACTTAACCCAGCAAATTGTATGATTGGAGGCAGAAAACTCTCAATAAGAGTATCAGATTCCCAGTTCAAGGAGCTTGGCATTGGAGCACCAGCGAAGACAAGAACATTTGGAGCCATACTATCAAGGCACATTCAACCTCGCATCCATAGTGCCTCCTTTTTGTGAGAGTGGCTAGAGTACCCTGCAAGGCCACTTTGGCGATTGGTCTTGCTTCGTCCAAGTACCGAGCACTTCACCAAACTCCGGAGTTATCGCCGCAAGAAGATTTACCCGTTGGACGACAACGGCTCGGTCTCGGACTCGAACGGTCGAGCACGCATATGACGCGTCACACCATGAAAAACTTCGCTATTAGGATGCCGTGATATAAATTGGCAATGCCGTCGTAAAAAGTGTGAGATCCGAACTTTTTGAAACTGTTTCCCTCAATCCTATCTCTGTGCTGTTATTTTTACGTTCTTTCAAGAGGACTCTCTCTTCGGTGTTATCGGCGATTTCGTTCTCCACTAGGCAAACTCTGGAATAGCGCATCAGATTAGATCGGATCTGCAGTGATTAGATAATCGCTTTTGCATCATCCACACCATCAGCACCAACCATCAGATCAGATAAAGCGATTCCCATTCCCCCACGCTCTTTCCCCGCCAATTACGCCGACTTTTGTGTTGCACGACGAGCAAGCCAAGCTCGCCTTCTACGATGCCGGATTTCAGGTATCTGATCGACAATGCAAAGAAAGGTATTTTTGGGGCGAAGGCGCAAAATGGTGATGAGCCATCAAAATCACCAGCCGTCAACAATTTATTTACGAAGGTCGACCCCGCTGTGGATGGCGACGATTGCAACCATGATTGCGCAAGCTGCGATATAAAATACCCAAGGAAGTTTTCAATTGACGAGACCGACGAAATCTATGGAAATATTAAAGCATGGAGCACTCATGTCCTGGTCGCAACTGGAAAGACAGACTGGGTCAGAGATGTGGGGGATGAGAAGGGCAGCATAATGGAGGCATTTGACAAGACCTCCGTTAAGCCAAGCAATGGCGTAAGATACTTCCCTGGCCGTCCTTCCACTAGAGATGTATTAGCTTGCTAACGAACTGGTTGATTTGCAGAAACTGAAGCTCTCCGCGTCGAATATTCCGACTCCAACGCACCATAACGACTATGCCGAGCCGACGACAGTTTTAATCCTCCCCGCATTCACAATCGTCGAGAATGTCACTCCTTCATCGGTCCCCGACTTAATAACATCCTTCATCAATCATTCCCCGACAACCACCTCGAGTTTACTACCAAATTCCGTCCCTATATCACTCCCAGACCCGCTACCGACGGCCTCAGAGCTGGTCTCTCGCCCATGCCCCCACAAAGCGTTAATACTTTTATGCTCACAAAGAACACGAGATGCTCGCTGCGGACAAAGCGCGCCGCTATTACGGAAAGAACTAGAGAGGCACTTGCGGCCATTAGGTCTCTTCCGCGACCTGGATGATGAGAGGCCAGGCGGTGTGGGTATCTATTTTATCAGCCATGTTGGTGGACACAAGTATTCGGCCAACATGATGGTGTACAGGAAAGAAAACCCGTGGGGATTGGATGACGTCGATAGGGTGACCGCTAATGGCGATTTTCACGTTCCAGCGACCCCTGCTGGCGCTGAAATTATTGAAGATAGTGCTGCGCAGTGCATCTGGCTTGCGAGAATTTTCCCCCAAGACTGTGAGAACATCGTCAAGTTCACAATCCTCCAAGGAAAGGTGGTTAAGCCAGAGCGACAGCTTAGAGGTGGTTTCGACAGAACGCGTGGAGTTTTCAGTTGGTAGTAGCCATTTAGAATCTGAGCTAGAACCAAACTATAAGAATATTCGCTGTGCACACAATGTTATTAAATTGGAGATTCGTTCAATTGCAAGACTGGTTGCTAGGGAATGTTTGATGTGGTCCCTGAGCCGAAAGACAGCCGTGGTTCGTTGAACCCTTCCCCCCTCCACATCGGTGATAAGATATGTGTTGTTGTCGTGACAACGGTGTCTCGCAAAACAAAGTCGCACCCAGCGACCCAGTGTCAAGACAACTCACCGCCACGACTGAAACAAAGATTGAGGGAATCATGAAATAAAATTCCGAGAGTGTTCTCCTGATATATTATCATATCATTAAAGATGGCCACTATGTCGAATCCTACAGAGAGTACCCGTCACCATACGAGGACGAAGTCCGCGCTGAGGTCGTTCATGCACAAGCGATCGCCCTCCAAAGGGGCTCCATTATCGACAACGTCCCCAACGGATATATTCATCGCTACCCCTGGATACGACCAGCCAAGCGCTGTGGAAATATCTGCTCCCGATTATTTCCATTCCAGAGCTCTTGGAGAGATCCAGCAAAATCAACAGAAGCCGATTGAGCAACCGCCATCTCCGAGAAAGTCCAAAGATGGCGAGCGGAGCAAGGACAAGGAAGGCTTCCGATACTTGCACAAGAAGACATTGAGCACCATCTCTCTCAAGTCATTGTCCAGCAAGGACACCGAAAACAAGCACAAAGAAGAGAAGGAACGCAAGCCGAAGAAGTCAAAGTCCTCGACCAATCTCGCAGCTCTTCTAACACGGCCACGGTCTTCAAAAAGCCGCCAGAAGCTAGCCGCAGATGCCGGGTTCATGTCACTAAAGGACAAGGAGAACCAGCCACCAAACAACTTGAGGCCGCCGGAGTCACCTACTCGACCTCCAATCTATACCCAATTCTCCAGCCAGCACTTCGCCATCCAGCCTTTTGGCGGTCGATTTCTGGAGGATGATACCAACTTGCCTACTGGAAACGAGCGCTACTCTGATGATCACGATGCTTTCTTTGCTGAAGAAGGCTTGCCACCTACTCTAGGTCAGCGTGATGGATCACGTCCGAACTCCATGTCGATTCCCGCTAGCTATATTGTGCAGGATATCAGTCGACCAGCTAGCAAGGCTGGACCTACGAGCTTTGAAGGGGCTCGCACCGCCGAGTCTCCAACAGAACAGTTTTACCAGAAGCAGCCCGCGGCCGCTGTGTCGAAGCCCGAGCAGAAGTCGCCATCGAAGCAGGACTTGAAGACGAAACATAAGGACGGCAACTCTGAGCCAGAAGCGTCTCTGGATATGAGAGACGTGGATGCCGAGTTCGAAGCCATGCTCGACAGGAGAAACATACCCGAGAACCAGCGGTACAAGATGCGCAGCCTGGCCAACACCATGAAAATTGATTTCATAAGACAGGACTGGGCCGAGACGGCAGCGTCCCAAAAAGAGCCTCCAGCAACAGCCAGCAGTATGGAGAGTGTAACTAGCGGGACACACACTGTTGAGTCCTCGCCACAAAAAGTCAAGCGCCCACGAAGCCGCACATTCACTGGATTCACGCTCTCAAAATCAAGCAAGAAATCCGCTGGCGCAAGTGACGCCAAGCCGGACACAACAAGCAAACATACCCGCACAAAGTCCTCCGACAGCACCAGTGAAAAGGGCAAATCCCTCTCCGCCATGAGTGCAGCAAGCACCCTCATCGCCAAGGCCAAAGGTCACCACTCGCCCTCTGACTTCGTCGCCTACCTCCGCAAAGTCCAAAAGCCCGAATCCGTCGAGGTCGGCAAGCTGCATAAGCTCCGCCTGCTGCTCCGCAACGAGACCGTCGCTTGGACAGACGAGTTCATCACCCTTGGCGGGATGACAGAGATTATCTCCCTCCTCCACCGCATCATGGCTGTTGAGTGGAGAGAAGAGCACGAGGACGCGCTGTTGCATGAGTCGCTCCTCTGTCTCAAAGCGCTGTGTACCACTGCCCTCGCTTTGTCGCATCTGGCGCTCATCCAGGCGTCCCTATTCCCTGCGCTGCTGGGTATGCTCTTCGATGAGGAGAAGAAAGGACCGAGTGAGTTTTCGACAAGAACGATTATTAGCTCCCTCCTCTTCACATACCTTCAATCCGCGCCCCTACCAGAGCGTGAGGCCCGCGCGGAAATCTTGCTGAAGCATCTCCGCGACCCAATGCCAACCGAAGACAACCGCCCTGTCCCATTCGTGCTGGAAATGCACCAGGAGCGTCCCTACCGCGTCTGGTGCAAGGAAGTCGTCAATGTCACCAAGGAAGTCTTCTGGATCTTCTTGCACACCCTCAACGTTGTCCTTGCGCCAGAAGACTCTCCGCCCTCGACCGCCGGTGGCGTCGAGGACGACTTCGCATACATGACAGCCAATTTCCCTACTCCTCTGCCCCCTCTTCCCACCGCCCCCTACGTCGGCGGTGTGGAGTGGGAAGCCACAAACTACATCACCTCGCACCTCTTCCTGCTCAACGGCATCGTCGCCTGCCTACCCCGAGAGCGACGTGCAGAGTTGCGCGGGCAGCTCAGGATCAGTGGGTGGGAACGCTGTATGGGAGGCAGTCTGAGGACGTGCAAGGAGAAGTTCTACGGCGGTGTGCATGTCGCGCTCCGCGAGTGGGTGAAGGCGGCGCAAGCGGATGGGTGGGACTCGAGTGAGGTGCGGTTTGGGAAGAAGAGTGAGCCGAGGAGCAGCCCAAGGAAGACGGGGAAGAAGGGAGAGGAGGCGCCGAGGTTGGGGGGATTGGATCTAGGAGAGGGTGGGGGGAAGTGGGAGAAG
>JPJR01001434.1:0-13461 GCA_000750675.1 Pseudogymnoascus sp. VKM F-3808 | reverse complement strand
CCCCCAGCTAAAGTCCCAAAAAACAAAACAAAAAAATCCCAAGTTATGTAGATATATATATCTGTCTCTCCCCGAAAACGCCTTGAATTTCAATTCCCCCCTTTCCATCCCCGACCGATCCCCGACGACCTGCGTGCAATGCTGATGACTGACGGAACGCCGCTGAGAATAACTTCGCTACGCGCTATGTACAGCGGATGATGTGGGTGTGTGTGTCGTGATGTGATGTGTTCCTCCCCCGTGTGTGTGTGTGTGTGTTCGTGGTGATGACACGGCGATGCGATGTCATGTGAACTAGTTGCACATTACGCATACCCCGGCGCCAGTGTGCGGCAGCATGTGCTCATGTCTGGTAGACACACAATGTGCCTCCAGACGCGGCTGCGTATCCCACCCTTAGACTGTCCCGAGGTTGTCGATGCGTAAGGCTATACCGCCAGTGTAGTCCAACCCAAAGCCTAGCCTCTTCAATACGTAGGATCACGAGGTAAATTATTGTTCCTCGGCCCCGCCTCCCCCCTCGCCCTAGTCCACTCCTCATTCCCGCTCTGCCTCCCCGCCGGCTGCTCAGCAGGCAGCTTCTGGTCATCGCTCGACGTCCTCGATGGCGGCGGCGGAGGAGGCGGCGGCGCCCCCCCCGACGGCGCAGACTCAGCCACCATATCCGGGACATTGACGCGGACAGCCTGCGCGATGGAACTAACAACGTATCCGCGCAGCTCGCGGTCCTCGCGACTGTCCTCCTTCTCGAGGCGGAAGCGCTCTTCCTTGGGCAGGTTGGCGCGGCGGAGGGTGCGGATCTCGTTGAGGATGTAGAGGAGCACCTCTTCGGGGCAGCGGTTGCGGTGCTCGGCGTGGTCGGCCTTGCGGACGTAGCGGCGCGTGACGTCTGTGACGCCGTCGGCGGAGAAGCCGATGCAGTATGAGATCTTCTTGCCCCATCCGTCAGTGTACAGGCGGGGGTTATCCCAGGACTCCTCGCAGGCGTCGACGTGGACCCAACGCTTCTGCATCTCAGAGTACACCTCAGTCCAGACGTGGTCTTCGGCGTTCCAGACCCAGCGGACGCGCCCGCCTACCGCGCGGCAGAGCATGCTGAAGCAGTTGGCCCATTCGCCGCAGCGGCCACGACGGGTCTGCATCAGGCGCCAGACGTCGCTGTACCGTGGGAATCGTTCGTAGGCGCCGCAGTCACCGGCGGAGCAGCGGTATAGCTCGACGCGGAGGGCGCCGCAGGCAGCCTCGTCGGGTGTTGGGCGGGCCATGCCTTGTGCCACGGTTGGCGACATGCATACGGGACACGCTGGGTTGTTCACCCAGGTGAAGAACGACCGCTTGAACCATCTAGATTACAGTTAGTCGACGCACTCGATACACTTCTCATCATGGAATGGTAAACGTTACCTTAATAAGGCGCGGATGACGCAATCCTGATACCCCCACTCCGGCTTCCTGCCATCGCCCATACTCTCTGCTTGAGCCTGTAGCACTTCGCTCTCCTCCTGTGCCTCGCCGTATATCCTATCCAGTGGCAGCGCAAGCAATGCTTCATCCAACAAGCCCGGGTTTTCATAGTTGGTCGGCATAGCCGACAGGGTGAGTAGTAGGTTTCGGAATTTCTGAGACTGCGCATCATTCGGCGGCGACGGCAGCTTCGGCAGCCGCCTCAGCGACGAGTATGACGGCGGAGTAAGTCCTGTCGCTGAAGAACTCGACGTCGTCGGTCGCACCGGTCGCGAACTGGAGCCTACATCCCCGCGCAAGTCTGATGACGACGCTCGCTCCCTCGGGCTCGGCGACGCATTGCGCGACCGCGAGCGATCCAGCTCATTTAACCTCTTTGTGCGTAGCAGCTGCTCGAACTGCACACGCAGGTCCTTCGCCCATGCCTCGTCGAACTCCTGTGTCGGTGCTGCTCCGCCAGGCCGCGGAGGCCGATTCGAGTCGGCCATGTAGTGCAGGCAGATGTGGAGGCTATCCGCGGACTCGACCTCGCCGGTAAGGTATCGCCTCTGTCGTGGGTGTCGTTTCCCAATGATGAATGTCGTTCGGTTTTGGTCGTTATATGTGTCGTGGTGAGTCGTTGGGGTTTATGTCGAGATTCGCAGGGTGCAGAGGGGTTTGGTGAGTCGTGATATTCGCGTGGAGGTGGAAGTGGACCGCAGCAGCACAGCCAGGCTTCAAATCGCCACTTTCGGTCGTCGCAGTACCTTTGTAGTACGTACAGCCCGGCAGGGTCGCGGGTACACAATTATAGAACAGCACAACTGCCTTTTCGTGCCTTCACAGAATACTAACTCTACGATGAATAGAGTGTCATATTCCTATGAAGATATAATTTGGCGATGCAAGATCCAGGTACGAGAGAATGTTACCGTTTAGGAGGGTATATGGTGGTTTTCAGAGATTCTCAGGTAATATGGGGCAGGAAGTCCCTTTGGCTGGTATGAGGGCGAGAGGGCGAAAGTGCTGGCGTGGAGAGCTGACGACGCTTCACACCACACTAGTCATCGTGGATGCCTTGTATGCCTTCGATATAAGGCCACAACGACGAATAGCCACGAATAACTGCGACTAACCTTGACTAGCCACGACTAACCACCATAAATCTGCATTCTGATTGGCCACCACGGCAAAACGTTAAAATGGGTACGCGCAGTTACACGCAGCCATACAAAATTTGATAAAAGGGGACAGGGGGCAACGGGGCAAAATCACTCCCCCCGGCTATGTCTTTCTTACTTTTGATCAGTGATTACTAGACTAAGTAATACAGTAGATTACAGAGGAAGAACACTCTAGAGAGATGTAGATCCCACTGTAGAACACTCTAGAGAGTAGTAGAGTAGTAGAGTACTAGGCAGTACTTCCTGTCATTTCTAATTATGAAACTCGTTAATACTGGACATCACCACATAAAGTTGGAGTACACACAGGACAATACAGCACGGCAATAGGTAGCTGATATCTGAATGGGTATCCGTAGTCATATGAAAAAAACTCTGGCTGTGCATCCATCCCTACTCCACATGCTCTACAAATCCAACACACGCGCACGCACACACACACAATCCAGAGCTCCCCCTCATAGTCCACGCTTCTCCCACTCCTGGTCCCCATAGTACCGCGGTGGCAACTCCAGCTCCCACTCTGGCCGCTCCACCAGCGCAATCTCCAGGCTGGCGTGTGCACTACCCGCCGTCGCGGCAGCCTCGCCACCCAGGACCACCACCCCCATAATCGGTCGGTATTTGTACGTATGCCACCAGTGTGGCGGTTGATCTGAGCTTGTCCCTTCGTCGTCGTACTCCGTAAGCTCGCCTGCCTGTCCTCCCAACTCCGCGTCCCCACCGCGACGTAACTTGCCCCCCTGTGCGGCCCCCACGTCCTCACTTCCCTTGCTAAAGTCCATGCGGTCCTCCTCGTCATCTTCGTCGTCGTCGAGAATACCCTGGTGATTCCGCAGGCTGAACTCACGTGGTTTACTGTTCTCATCCTCGTGGGTTACCCGCTGCATTTTCCGTGACATACCAGTGGTGTTTTGCTCATCTGGGATTTTACTGCCCGCACCAGAGGTGCCCTTGCGCGGGTTATCCTGGCCTGCGATATGCGGGTGCTTCCTCTTGCGTTGTGCGTTCGCCTCCACCTCAGGTGGGAAGTCTCGCGAGAGGTCGAACATGAACATCCACTTATTCCCATACAGCCATAGTCTCTCTTTAGAATCGGCTACATCCCAGAAGCACCCCATGGCTTGGTCCCGAAGACCCTTGAATTCCTCGGGAAATTTTGTGGTTGGGTTGCTTCTCGACCAAGCCGTCAGTTTGCCACTCTTGGCTTCAAACTCAAATACTGCAGACGTAGCTGTCACCACCAACAGTCGATCTTCCGTCTCTGGCGCTATCGATGCAGCACATGGCCGGAACGACAGCACGACTGCTGCTGCAGGAAGTTTTGGAAGAGAAGATGTGGATGGGTTACGCGTCCAGGATTGTCCCTTCAGCGTAATTGACTTGGCTGCGTCGTCGTCGTCCGATTCGTCAGATTCATCCGATGAGGATTCTGGAGACGCGTCACTCTCTATTATATTATCCGAGTCAGTGCCATTCTGGTCGCCATCATCCGTCAGGAGCCAGCTATCGATGTATCCAGCTAGATCGCTAACTGCCAGAATTCTGCTATCCGAAGAGAATGCGATGCGATTGATATTCCTCTCGTAGTCTCCGAGCCCACTGAACCTGGTAGCCTTGTCTACCTTCCTGTCTAGTCGTGAAAGTTTTGCGGGAGACGGTAAAACCCTAATAGTAGTGGGCGACCCTGCAACGTCACCCACAATACGCGTGGCAACGATGCGGTTGTCTCTGCGCACAATGACAAGCCATTGGCCATCCGGAGAAAACTGAACGAGTCGGGCCCCACCACGGGACAGTCTTTCGGAAAGATCCAACTTTGAGACTCTCAAAGCGTCTCCCTGGCTACCACCTCGCGATCTCAGTTGGAAAAGTTTGACTTCGCTGTTCGTCGATAGCGCGAGAAGGCCACCATGTGCCGCCACGGAAGCAGAATTGATGTTAGCTTCTCCCTTGATAATGACCTTGGCCACTAGTTTGCGACTGCGGTGGCGCTCCTCGGATTCGCTGTCGGATTCAGCATTGTCGTTGGCTTGCGTAAGCTTGCTCACGCGCCAGATGTGAACCTCCCTGTCCCACCAGCTCATCAGAAGTCTCTTCGATGGCACACTTTGCACTATCGGTTCTTGGGGGAGGTATGGCAGCTCGCGTTGGTTCTCCGCACCGAACTCACGGAGGGGAAGGACGATTGGTGTCGCATCAGGTCCTGGTGAGTATTAGTATTTGTAAAATGGGCCAATGGGGTGCGGAAACATACCTCCAGATACGACGAAGCTCATCCCGCGTCCCTCGAAGGATGTCATAGTCTTGACATCGTGGTTGTGGAGTCGTTTATGGCTGACCTCTGCCCAACGTGATTTCGGGCCTCCGGACTGCTTGTAAACGACAGTTCGTCTATCCATGCCTCCACTGAATACCGTCGATCCATCCACGCTTGCTGCAAGACTGAGGATATCCTGTCGGTGGCTCTTGATGCGTTGAATCAAGGTATAAGTCTTTCCGTCCCATATCCGCAGTTCTCCGGTAGAGTCTCCAGAGACGATGTTCCCGTTCGGCAGGCACTTCACTGCCCAAACTATGATCTCCTTCGGTCCACCCTGTGGCCCACTACCAAGTGATATGCTTCTGATCGATGATCCGTTTCGACTATCGTAAACTCTGATTGTGCTATCTGTGCATCCAGCGACCACAATGTTGCGGTCCTGGAAGTTGACGCTTATAATCTTTGCCTTCTTTGCCGACGGGCGAACGAGTACCCGCTGCAGTTTTAAGTCGTCATCGGCCGTAGAGTACAGCACGAGAGCACCGTCTGTGCAGCCGGTGATCAAGTTCTGGCCATTCCAAGCCTCTGAAGCCCCATTTGCCTGTTGCTGACCTGGTGCTATTTGCGGTTGCGCAGCCAGGCACCAGATCTCGCCGTGGTTTCCGCTCGATTGGCGCAGCGGCTGCAGGCGCTCAAGGTCCCATTCCGTCACCGTTGTAGTGTAGCCAATGCTGAAGAGTCGAAGTTTTCCAGGTATAACTTTTCCATCGTGGTCTTCCACATCCGGATCTTGCACCCAGGCCAGGCCATCTACGCTGCGATCTTGTCCGCCGCGCAGGATCGTCTCTTGAAACCAGGCGCCATTCAATGGGTTCCAGATCTCGATATCGCCATTGGCTCTGCCTATCGCAAGGCGTAAGGTGTCGGATTTATTTGTTCTGCCAATATGCGAATGAGAGAATGCTACCGCATTGATTGTTGAGGGAGAATATGGCACGAAGCGACAGCGGTGGACGTCCATGGCGCCGATATTACTTGGTACCTCGACAGCAAAAAAGTTCGACAAGAGGCAATGAAGATAAATTCAGGTGATAAACAAAATGTCCGTGCACGTGGTCTGTGCGGGGCGAACTTGTATGGTGGAGTCGAAGGCTTCTAGCGGGGATTTTACCAGGACTTCCCCCACTGAGAAGAAGTCAAGTATGGGGGCTTAGACTTTCCAATCTAATCAATGAATTCGATTCTCTACACATATGGAGCACAAAAGGCACAGTGTCAGTATACGTCAATGGACAAATTAATAATTCTTTCTATCTCTAGGGATAAGTACCCTTGAGCCCGTCAAAGGATGGCTACGGCAGATGCGTAGCTGACCGAAGAGTCCTTGATATCCTTCACGTCGCTGCTGCGCTCATACCGAACAAACTTAAATCGCCCGCCATTTTCAGCAGAGATCTTCCCGTCTTGCTCAAGAATCTCTAATGCTGCCATGACAACACCAATGGGGTGACGGCCGCAAACAGTATTGCCTGTGTCCTTCAGGTTATCCAGAAAGCCCTGGTGCTTCCCCTGCTCAATGGCGTCCATGGCTAGTTTGTCTATCCTGCCGATACTCTCATGGATCATTGGGTTCGTAGGCGTTTTATCGCGCCGACTAAGGTCATACCCCTCGGAATTCGCTGAAGGTGACGCCGGGAGATAGTACGTGTACTGGAACCTTTCGCCCCAGTGGCAGAAGTCAGAGCTCACCACGAAGACCGATGTTGGGTCGGCAAGGTAAGGCGCGAATATCTGGCCATAAGTTTTCTCGGTCGGCCCAGATGTGGCGCCAACGAGGACTGGAATGAGTAGAGGGAATTCGTCGGGAGATTTGAATGTGTTTGCAAGCACCTTGTAGATGTATGGCAGGTGCATCTCAAGGCTGTGCTCAGCTTCCTCTGATTTCGCCTTCCACGCATCAAACTTCGAGGTTGCCTGAAGTTCCTTGATGGTCGATTGATCTAGCTTGAGGTTTCCCAATGGCGTAGCATAGTATTCTTGCGAGGATATGGCACAACCGGAGAGATACATGGTGTGGGATGGGCCCAGGAGAAAGACGCGCTTGACCTTTGAGAGATCCAGAGACTTGTACGCCCAAGCAGCAGCAGGACCGGAATACGAGTAGCCAGCATGACTAGACCTAAATTAGAATGTCCATACTCTGGGAGAATATGTCACATACGGGGCAATAATCACTCTCGCACCAGGAACAGGCAGCTTGTTGCCATCGATGCTGTCGGGAACCTGAGCTAACCACCCATCGAGCTCGCTCGACAGAGTC
The DNA here is from genome assembly GCA_000750675.1 of Pseudogymnoascus sp. VKM F-3808. Taxonomy (NCBI): domain Eukaryota; kingdom Fungi; phylum Ascomycota; class Leotiomycetes; order Thelebolales; family Thelebolaceae; genus Pseudogymnoascus; species Pseudogymnoascus sp. VKM F-3808. The sequence goes on along the minus strand of JPJR01001434.1, from coordinate 6,251 downwards.
GCCGGGGCTGAGGAATACCAAGAGCCTGCATGGCTTGCAGCTCTGGTAGACATTTTCGCAGTACCTTCCTATATAATGAACGTAGTATGATTGTCCGGAGTGATCTTCAATAACGTCTCTCTAAACGGCGTTACGTATTCGTACGATCATGGGAGTGGTGGTGCACCGCGAGGCTGAACAAGGCGGATGGGGCCTGTCTGTTATCAGCGATAACCGATAACCCCGCGCGCGCCCAAGCTCTTCCAATTCTGGTGTTAGCCCGGTCGCGTCTTTGCAGCGAGCACTTTACGCGGTTCCGATCCACGCTTCTCCCTCCAGCCACCTCTTTCAACAACCTCCTTACACATCAATTCCAACATCCCATAATAACAAACAAATCATTACAAAACAGCATACCGATAATATCAGTATATCGCCTCGTATCTTTTAATTTTCCAACTCCAACCTCAGTCAATCAATCAACATGCTCCTCAAACGCAAGCGTTCCGACTCCGAGCTCTCCAGCTCCATGTCCCCAAGCCCAACACAATCAGGATCCATCACCGCGCCCTACATGTCCCAATTCAACCACGGCATCACTCCCCTCCACCTCTCCAGCCGAACCCGAAAGCGCGTCCGCGACAACCGCCCTTCAGAGCACCAAATCCATGGTACGACCCCCTAGCCTCGCGTCGCCTTTGGAAGCAAAAACTAACTCCCATCGCAGAAAATACACTCAACATACTCTTCTCGGCGCAGAAGCAACAACAACAGCAGCAGGCTGAACCTACATACCCCGAGGAGCCAACAATGTCCATGTCCCCCCCACCGCCGCAACAACCCTCACTACACTCCTTCTGGGCTCTCCCCGCGCGTCCAACGAGCCGTGATTCCAGCGATAATTCAGCTACCCTCTCTGCACCTGCATATTGCCAGGAGACGAATTGCGAGGACTGCGATACGGTGTTAGTGAATGGCGATGGCGACGCGATGGATATGGATATCGACGTCGATATGTACGGCGGCGGCGGTGGTGGCTCGTCCGACTTTGCGTGCTCGCAGTGCAGGAGGCAGATTTGTCACCAGTGCGCGGTGTCGAATTTGGGGGAGCAGAGGCAGTGTCTTATGTGTGCGGGGAGGAGGAGGTGGGTTGGTGGGCTTGGGTGGGTTAATGTTTGAGGTTTGATGGGGAGGGACGGGGTGTTGTAGAACGATTTGGGGGGATAGATGTTGGCCTGGGATGGCGGCATTGGGCGTTTTTATAAGGCGGGATTACCATTTTGCATTGACCCTCGCTTTGGAGGGTCGTTTTCATTTAATAGGGGGTGGATAGACGTCTGGGATGTCGTATTTTGATGGGGCATTGGGTGTATGGCTTTGTATGCCGTCGGCAGGGGAAGAGTTTGTTTCCTTGCATGCCAATGGCACGCCCAATAGTTCGAAGACGAGTCTTGCATAGCTAGGTGTTAATATATGCCATTAAAGCTGATTGAACTTCTCGATTTGGTTTCATTAATAAGTACTCTTGCCGCCCAAATGTGTGGAGAGGGACTACGTGTAGCTAAGGCTTGGTACCGGCAATCTAGCCAGGTGAAAGGCCTTGATGTGAATTATGGCGATGGGTAATTGAGAGCTTATATCTAAACTATGGTTACTATGATCTCTATCTTTGTGCACGGTCATTGTATGGGTTTTTGACGGGTTGAGTAACTAGCTAATTAAAATTTTAATTGAAAGTCTAATATAATATTTATTTTCCTAGGTGATTAAACACCATTTTTGTATTTATAGTCACCACGAACATTTACGGCCACAATAAGACCCAAGGGCTCTTCCAAGACCACTAGTGACTGTTATCTCCAGTCCCTTTTCTAATTTCCGACAACCCGAATTTGAAAATATGTACAGTCAAACTCATAAAATCGATCACAGTCACTGACCCATAATTGTAGTGTGAGACAGAAACCAACACCTCCAAAGCCCCTCAAAGGCCCCTACGAAGCCAAATCAAAATTTGAGAGAGAACTATAAAAATAACAGGGCGCTGCCCGGCTCATAACCATCATTGAGAGTTGCAAGAGACTTGGATTTAAGACGGATGATATGCTTGCAGCCATTTACCACACGCCTGGAGAAGCGAACTATTGCATGCAAACCTACCGATGATTCGAGGGGGGAACCCATTAGGATTTGGCATAATGGTAGCACTAAAAGCAACGGCGACAGGATACTAATGGTGGCAGAAGCACGGTGACAACAGCTGTATAACGACAGCGACAGCATACCGACGACATAAGCCCAGCCGAGCACCATCTCAATAGCCGTAGCCGTGTACACGACAGACTCCGGCTGGGGCTGTATCTGGCAACGTCCGATTCTCTTCGAGCGATTCCACCAAAGTTCAAGTTGGAAGACAATTAACCAGACCTTGGTTGTGGCCTAGACTATATAGGCATCTTCCTCGCCGTCTCCCTCGACGTCATCATCTTGGCCTGCGTATACTATGGCATCGGGCTGTATGGACAGCTTACCAGGTGATCGTACATACCATCGCTCCTCTATCTTTTCCTCACGTAAAATAAAATAATATTTCACTCTCCTCTATCCAGAACGGGAAACAATCCTATCACCTATCAATCCTCCCGTCGTCTCACAAGCACCGACCAACCTATCATTCAGTTCTATATTTAGCACACTGCAGCCCAAAATATCCCCCTCCAAGCTAACGACGGGTTCGCAGCGATACTCTAGCGCCAACCAGTCTTTGGAACATCCAGAACAAAAATCCGTGCAGCACGCTATAAATCACCACCTGTACAATACAGCACAGTACAAAAAAAGAGGCGCCTGCTCGGCTAGGCGTCAGCTGAACTGAGGCGTCTGCAGCGTACGTACAAAACAGGGTGTACGGTAAGCGTCGTAAAATAAGCAGAGAGCGGGTTAGGGAAGGATTATTCCGACGGCGATTGACAATGTGCCGTACCTCGATCGGGGTTTGAAACCGCCGGGAGGTGGTGGTGTGGGTGGAATGATTTTTGGGAATTTCGATACGCTGTGCGTTATGAGCTGCAATTGGTGTTTCGTACGAGGGCCAAGGAGGGGATTATTCTTGCAAAAAAAAGGATTAACGAGGGTAGGATCGACTGGAGCTATGATAATTACTGTGCTTCTCTATCTCCTCTGATCTCTGCACTCCACTCACTATCTTGTGCACTGGCAAAAATAAAAATAATGAACGACGTGGGCAGGATTTGAACCTACGCGGCCGAAACCATATGATATCTATAGGCAAGAATGCCATTCGAGTCATACCCATTAACCACTCTGGCACCACGCCGGTTTTGGAAGGAGAAGGGGATTGAATGCATTCAGTAGGGAGTGTATGGAGGGAACTGTGGTGTTTTTGATGTTTTGATATGTTGAACGGTGTGTGTTTTGGAGCCTCAATCTGTTGGACACTGTGGGAATATTATATAGTACTGTTAGGTATGGTTATTTCCTAATATATCAGTATGGTCCTGACAAGTCGCGCACAAATAAATTCTATACGTGCGAAATAAGTGAAACTCATCTCTCTACTGGAGAATATGCTCTAGCCGTTGTACCATCTCTGCTGCTCTACTTCATCTTACATACATATATGCACTGCACTCTATGTACTCCACTATCCGTGGTACTTGGACCCCGTATCTAAACTCGCTAACTCGCTTAGTCTGACATTGTTTACCCCCTGTCTCCTGTTTCTCTTGTCTCTGGCCCAGTCCCCCTGTCGCGTTGGTGGGCAACTGAAGCACAGCCGCCGCAATTTACTCCATACCACCAGCCCCATCAGATCAGCCTTCGTCCTCGATCTTTCTTGGCTTCATTATTCCACCTCTACCTACCACACATTTGTTCATCAAAATACTCGCGTTTGCGACACTCACGATATCACTCTCCAAAGTCCATCTCAATTAATAATTGCTTGGCTGTGCTGCTGCTGAATTGAATCCATCTTCACAGGCGCCCATATCCCGCTCCAGGCGTCAACAAAGCGTCTAGTTTAGGGGCTGTTGCGTCCCTGGATCCAAAAATGAGCGTAAGTTCATCCCACCCCACGACTATCAAGTATACCCCTTACTTGTCGCGATATTACTTTTGATGTCAGGAGAATTGCAGCTAACGGGATCAATGGCACAGTACAACAAGTCAGTATACCAATTCCAATTAGGCGTCAGCATGGTGTGGTGACACCTGTCGCAAACTCAACTGCAGCGCTCCGAAGCCTGCTTCCCAATAAATTATCGCATCGTACTGACTTCTCTCGTGCAGCTATGGTGGAGGGTCGAACCCATATGACCAGCGGGATACTGCACCAGGGGGCGGTTACAACAGTGGAGGATACGGAGGAAACAACCGCTACGCGGGCCGTGATAGTTATGGAGGTGAGCGATTTTGCATTGAAGCAAACTTGGAATGCAAACTGACAGCTATCCAGGACAAAACGTCGAACTAGAGCCTCTGGCACAGAACGGCCAGCAATTCGGCCACCAACAGGACCCCAATGCCATCCTGAACGAGTGCCGCGAGATCGATAAAGGAATCGACGCCATCGAGCGCAACCTCGAGACCATCCGCATGCTCCAGCAGCGCGCCCTCGACGACCCCGACTCCAGCCAGCAGAGCGCCACCAACAGCCAGCTCGACTCGATGAGCTCCGAGACAATGACCATGTACCGCAGCTTCGCAGCACGCATCAAGACGCTCAAGCAGCAGCCCGAGTCCGGCAGCCCCAAGAACGCGCCACAGCTCGGCAAGGTCGACCGCAAGCTCAAGGCCGCCATCAACCAGTACCAGAACGTCGAGAGCGACTTCCGCAAGAAGCTGCAGACGCAGATGGCTCGCCAGTACAGGATTGTCAGGCCTGATGCGTCCGAGGATGAGGTCCGTGAGGCTGTCGAAGATACCTCCAACCAGCAAGTCTTCAGCCAGGCTCTCATGCAGAGCAATCGCCGCGGGCAATCGCGCCAGGCGCTCGACAACGTACAGAACCGCCATGCGGCGATCCAGAAGATCGAGTCGCAGATGATTGAGCTGGCGCAGCTGTTCCAGGATATGGAGGCGCTGGTTGTGCAGCAGGAGGACTCGGTCACGATGATTGAGCAGAAGGGCGAGGAGGTGGCGGAGAACCTCGACAAGGGAACCGAGCACATTGGCACAGCTATCAAGAGCGCTAGGTCCCGCAACCGCAAGAAGTGGTACTGCCTGGGTATCCTTCGTACGTATTATCTGTACCTAAAACTACTGAGACTGCCTCTAACACTCCACAGTTATCATCATCATCATCATCGTCATTGTCGTCGTGGTCGTCGTGCTCATCAACAAGAGGGACAACGGCGGCGGAAACAACAACAACAAGCGCGGTGTCCTGTACAACGTCCACGGCCACCTCGCTCCTACTCCTGGCGCTACTATCGAATCCCTAGTCGCATCCCTATCGAAAGAAACCGTCGAACAATATGCCAACGCTGCCGCAAAGAGGGCTCTGACATGGGTCGGCTGAACAATCCACCCCTCTCTCAGACAGCCAGCCAAAGCACACAGGTGGTGTGAACGATACTGTACAGCGCGTTTGATTCCGGGCCCCGCACTCCCTTTCGCATATACTACACGGCGTTCATTTTTTGTCGGACACATGACTCTCCCTTCCCTGTCGAACGAAATGAGGGGAAGGGAGTATTGATTCCTTTTGTTGATGTTGTTGTTGTCGTTGCTTGTTCTCTCTTAGTTGTACTGTACTACTCTTACACGTCGTGGATACCAAACCCAGTTTTCCTTACATATCTGTCCCCTCTTTGTTCCCATTCTGATAAAAAAAGGGATCTTTTGCATTTGGATGTCCTGGGCTCGCTGTTGCCTCTATGTTTGGGGAAGTGGGGTCGCAGGATGGGGGGTGGATGCGAAATGCCTTTTTCCGGGGGTATTATATATAGGTCTTCAAAATTATTACGGTATTAATTTGGCACTGTGTTTTTAAGAGTTTATGTGACGTGATGTAATGTGTGTGCGTGTGACTCTTTCTGTATTGCGGGTGCCTGAATGATGTGCACGGCTACGTTTCTATGGGAGAGTGTCATCTTTCTGTGAATGTCCTTGCAGGACGTGGTATACCCCCCCTTATCCTTTATGCGCCCGCGATGCCAAACAACCCATGCCATGACTCCTAACCCGCACTCTCACATCAGCGCTAATGGTGGGGGGCATGAGTAGCCCGCTGAGGGGTGCGGAGTCCC
>JPJR01001431.1:0-30141 GCA_000750675.1 Pseudogymnoascus sp. VKM F-3808 | reverse complement strand
GGGATAGGGGGTGCGCTGGTGATGAGAGGGGGAGGGAAGGATGGGGTGGGAATGAAAAGGCATGGGATGGCGTCTCTGTGGCCGTGATTTGCGCGGGCCGTGTATACTTTACTATAGGCTGTACAACTACTCTCAAATATCTGATCAAAGCACTGTAATAGCATTGTATTCGTGTGTGGATTTCTGTGGTTGTTTCATACTCAATGGTGTCGTGGATTTGAGGCTCTGTCCCTGATAATGCACATCTATTAACATTCGAACTAGATTTGAGACATGTAAACAAGTAGCCTCAATTAAAATAGTAGTGATTATCAAGACTTAATGTAGTATCATTGTCTACTATACACTCTATAACGCCCCGCCGCTGGTAATATACACTCTTATCTCCACAATATCTTCACACCAAGAACCCGTCCAACGCTATCTCCTCACCGCGGAGCTATGCAGAAACCTCCTCAACCTTCGCTGCTACCTCCTCCACCACCGGCACACTCGGCACCTTTGGCCACGGCTTCTTAATCGCATCCTGGATCTTGACAATGCAGCCGTCTGGTCCGGCAACACACCCCTTCAGCACAATAATACCCTTCTCCGCATCAACCTTCAGCACCTTGACGTTCTGCACGGTAACCTGCTGTCCACCCATGTTTCCCGGCATCTTCTTTCCTGGCAGAACTCTGCTACCAGTTCCCTGCGAACCACCACTCGAACCCATAAGTCTGTGCGACTTCGAGTTACCGTGAGATGCTCCCTGACCGCTGAAGCCATGCCTCTTCATACCACCCTCAAATCCCATTCCCCTGCAGTTCGAGCGCGTATCCACAAACTGTCCCTCAGCGAACCAGTCCGGCCCGATCATCTGTCCCATCGGCGGCAAGCCCGTCGCATCCTTGACCCTGAACTCCACAAGGTGCCTCTTTGGGCTAACTCCCGCCTCGGTGAAGTGTCCCAGAAGCGGCCTCGTGACATTGCTCTGGTGCTTCCATCCCGCGCCGACCTGCACCGCGTAGTATCCGTTCTTCTCGCGCGTCTTGTGCGAGACGACCTGCACGCGGTCGAATTGGAGGACAGTGCAGGGCGTGCGCTTGCCGGTCTCGGGGTCGTACACTGCGGTCATGCCCTTCTTGATGCCCATCGCTCCCGTTCGTAGAGGGAGGGTGAAGTCTTTGCGTGCTAATGCCGCGGCGGGCGAGGCGGAGAGGACGGGGAGGCCGGCGGAGACCTGGTTGAAGCGTCCTGGTGTGGCCTTTGACCTGGCGGGTGCGGTCGTCCAGCCGTATTTGACGCCGCGCTTGGCGATGAGGGGGAGGAGGGCGTGGGCATCGGCGACGAAGGAGGAGGGCGATTGGAGCGCCACTCCTAGTTTCGAGAGTTTGGGCGCCATTGTGTGGGTGGTTTGGTGCCTTGGGGGAGGGAGGTTGTCGAAAGTTGAAGGGAGGTGAAGCCAATACTTTTCGCTACGGTTGGCGCTAGAGACCGGGCGCGCCGTCAATATAATTTTGGCCACCGCCAGAAATTGACACCACAAAGAAGTTGCGATTTTGGGAGGCAGGATGGTTTACTACTTCACGTCTAACACGGTTTCACCGTCGGCGTATGTCTATGTTGGAAAAGATAAGGTTGAAAGTATGTATATGCAAATTTTCTTGGCGCTTCGTTGAGACTTAAGGTGTGACTAACCTTCCCCTCAGATGAGGATTTAATCGCTTATGGAGTCGAGGAAGACGTTTGGTAAGTTATATCCTCATTTTTAAATCAAATAAATGTGCTATTTGCTAATGACTATGCAGGGTAAGTCTAATCTCTGTTTGAAAAAAGCATCGCCAACTCCCACAGTTCCACGTCGACAACCTCTCATCCGCCCATATCTACCTCCGCCTCTCCGAAACCCAATCGTGGGAATCCATTCCGCAAGACCTCCTTACTGATCTTGCTCAACTCACGAAAGCAAACTCCATAGAAGGCAAGCCAAATCACCATGACCTACTCTGCCACGTGACTAACATGCTTCCAGGAAACAAGAAAGACAATGTTACCATCATCTACACGCCATGGAGCAACCTGAAGAAAGACGGCTCCATGGCCACCGGCCAAGTCAACTTCCATGACAACAAGAAGGTTAAGAAGATCCTGGTGCCGACACGGATCAACGCCATCATCAACCGCCTGAACAAGACCAAGGTGGAGAAGTTCCCCGACTTTGCTGCCGAACGTGACGAGATCTTGAAGGCGAAGAGCAAGAAGAACCAGGCGAGTGTACAGGCGCGGAAGAAAGAGGAGGCGCGCATTGCAAAGGAGAGGAGGGAGCTGAAGTACCAGAAGGAGCATGCTTATGATGATGTCTTTACGGAGGAGGCGCTGGAAGCGAACAGCAATCAGAACAGAGATGAAGATTACTTGTCGGACTTTATGTAGAGAACGAAACTAGAATAGTTTGTTCTGTTATATGAAGTTTGGTCGGCTTGCATCCGAGCCTGCTATCATTCTGGCTTCAATCCTCAAGTGAGAGACAGCTGTTATCACAGCCCGAGATAAAAAATAGACTCTTATGAACCCCTTGAATACTGTGTCCGCAGGTTCAGTCCTAGAGTTTCATCTAGCTGTCTGACGGCATACTTATATAGATTTGGTGAAGAGCAGGTGGCATTTATAAAAAAAGGCAAAAAGAACGGTTCGATTACAGATTCGTAATCGATTCCTAAGAAAACCCATTTTTTGGATTTTGCTTGATGTGAACTGCGGGGCTCGAACTCAGCACTTTCTAAGTGAGCAGTAGTCACTTTGCCATGTTGACCACTTGGCCTACTTGTTGGCGAGAGGAGTTGAGTTGATGGGGTATATGAGCTTTGGTCGAGGGTCTGTGAAAGTTAGCTTCTAGTTGAGTGATTGAGGGGAGTCTTTTAAGAGTACAGTCACTCAAATGGAAAGGCTGCATGATAGTAACTTGGATGAGCATATTACTATTCGCACAACTAAACTAGAATAAACAGCGTGAATAATTACTATGCTACAAGGTGAATATCCAATCCCAATCACTCCTTGAATTCTCGTGCCTATGCACACCATCGCCATATGAAAACTCCTGACACAAAAACACATCGTTGGAAAGGCCCGTCTATAATCGTCACATCACATCCATCATCGCCCCCCCGGGCGTCCCCTCATATCCTCTCTGTCAGCATTGTTCTCGCCCACCAGAAATCTCCCTCCGAATCACCCCAAAGATCCGGTCGGTTCTCGGTCAAGGCTCCCTCATTCTTCCCTCCAGCACGCTGGTTATTATGCTCTCCAAACACCATCTTTGCGCTGCTTCCTCTCTTTCCATACTGAGCCCAAGTGCTCCGGTTCTTTACACGTCCCTTCTTGACTGCATTCACATCGCCTGAGATCACAAAGCTAGTCCAGTAACCATGCATCTGCTCACCAATCGCGGCATGTCTGCTCCATGACAGACTTCTAATACTGGGTGAGTTCACCACGTATTCTCCCTGGTCGCCATGGTTCGCGCCGCGAATCACCGTTTGGTTCACGTCGAACTGATACATCCACACCGCCGCATCATCGGGTCTATCAAGTGCACTTGCAAAGTGCGCAGTGTGTCTCACTGGCGCGATATATGCGTAGTCGCCGTACGCGCGCGCGAGGCGCTTGAACTGCCTGCCGACACCCGGGCGATCCTCGGTATACTTGCTCTCAGGCCCAGGTGACTTTGAAGGGTCTGGGTATAGCTCGTTCAGCTCTCTGAAGTCTTTCTCCGAGAAATTGGGGATGAGTGTCCTGAAGAATTCGTCAAACTCCTTTGGATCGTCAACGGTGGTGTCGATGAACATGGCACCCTCGTTGGTGTTGAAACCGGTCAGGATCGGGACTTTGTGGTATGCTCGCGCTTTCCAGCTCTCGAGTGGTGGACCTGGGATCATGCCTCCAGGTCCATCGATGACGGGCTGGAAAGGCCAGCGCAGAGATGGAGCGTATAACTGGAAAACTGACTCTGACGCAGCGACAATTGTCTCAATATCGATGGAGCGGAGGTGCGTCATCTTTGAGTCGTCAGGGATATCAGAGGTGCCAGTGAGCTCGAGAAACTTTTGAAACTGCTCCTCGTGGAGGGGGTGGTTGTATGGATAAACGGCGCGAGCTGTTGGAGCGCCGGATTCCATAATAGCCCCCTGGAAGCGTGCAGGGACATCAATTTTCATGAGGTGGTGGCCAACCTGGGTATGTTAGTTTGAGCAACCGGGACTCGCGCGCATGGCGGTCAAAGGCAGTCTGGAAGCTACTTACAGAATGTGCACCCGCCGAGCTTCCCCAGATGGTGACTCGATCCTTGTTTCCGCCAAACATGCGGATATTTTCATTCACCCACTCCAAGGCCGCAGCTTGATCCTTCAAACCAAGGTTCAAAATGCCCTCTTCGGCGGTGATATTAGAGCTCAAGAAGCCCAAAGCACCAACTCGGTAGTTCACCGAAATACCAATGATTGGATCCACGCTCCATGCAACAAAACTCGCGATGTCCCTTTCGGCACCGCTCCCAAAATTAAACGACCCGCTGTGAAAGTACACAACAACTGGAACATTCTGGTTTTCCTTTACGCCTCGTGTACGCCAGATATTAATATTCAAGCAATCATCACCCGATCTCTGATCGGGGCCGTCTGGGCCTCCCCAGCACTTGTGGCCCCAGGTTCTCGCGTCGTGCTTTCCCATTCCTGCCGTCATCTTGACCGGCGGCATAAACCGATTGTATCCACCCGTAGTCTGTGCATATGGTATTCCGAGGAATCTTTCGACGAAGACATGGCCGGTTTTAGCGGTGCCACCTCTGTAGATGCCCTGGTGTATTTGGACACTTGGTCGCGCGAGTGGTATAAACGGATTGATGACCGTCGTGCCTATGCGGCTGTTCTTCCCCGTGCGGACATAGAGCAGGATTTCGGAGAGGGCGGTGCCAATAACGACAAGGCCGGAGAGGAATATCAGCGACTTGACAATGGTGCGCGGGCACCACAAGCGGCTGAAGAAGTCGCGTGGGTTTCGTTTGGCATGGCGGAAGACCTGGAGGATGTTTGCCTTTCTGGAGCTCTTCGCGAAGGGCGCAGAGAATCGCATCGTAGCGGCGAGACAGACGTGGCGCGTGGCCCTAGAGAGACACTAACGAGAGTTCGAGGACTCTAAAAGCATCATATGTCGTCCTCAGAGAGCGTCAGTTCCAAGGGCGAGGTTCCACGTTGAGTATGACGGAAACCGGTAGTTCGCGCTCGATTCGGTCGTTGTCTCGGGTAACGGATTAATGCTCGCGCTGTCTTGGTGAAAACGATCGTGGGGGGGAATCAAAATGCTGATTACTCCAGTGCAGGCAATCTTCTCTCGACGATGATGATACTCTGTAGCCCGGTTGAATTTCAGAGGACAGTAGTCTAGAAGAATCGTGTCGGGAAAAGGTTTAAGGAGAGGGGACAGGGATTAAGGCGTGGTAGGAATGTGGCGGTACAAGGGTACAAGATCTGGCAGGGGCACTTGGCGGGCAAGGGGTGAATTCTCTAGAACTGCTGTAGAACATCAGTACAGACATCAACGTGTCAAGTCACATTTTTATTCATGTTATATTACAGTATAGGAGATCCCTGGGTTCTGATATATTTATTTACTCAATTGGTAAACTTGTTCTCATATGTGCCATTCAGTCAATACCCTCACTAATAATCGTTCAATAATACAAGCTATCAGCTGACGCCATCCCGCTCTCCCCCAATAATCCCCAATAATGCACGCTTCCCAGCACGCCGCGCGCCAACAAATGAAACATATGTATAAAACGAGCGATAGCTCCTCCTCAGACTCACAAGTAATGATCGATTGACCCCCTGCGTACCTCCTCTGGCTGTCAGCAAACAAAGCAAAACATGGTGTTGTAACAAAAGCACACGACCTCCTCGTCATCCACAGCAACCTGTCAGCATCCTTCATACAGTTATTCCACACCTAGGCCCTCAAGCCCAGCTGTCCACCGGGGCCATATCCCGCACTGAGACCCTCATCGGGAATTTTGCCCTCCATCATCTTCTTCCGTTGTTTTGCCGCCCATTCCCTACTCGCCTGTCTGCCTTTCTCGGCCGCCTCCTCTCTTGCCTTCTTCGCAGCTGCCTCTTTTTCCTTCCTCTCTCTCTCTGCCCCTTCCATCGCTCTCGCATCGCGCCTATAGATGTCCTTTCCGCTGAGCTTTGGTACCAAGGCTGGGGCCCCAGATGAAGAGCGTTGAGATGCATCGCTCATCGCCGTAGCCGTCACGTGCCCACTCCCTTGAGCTGTCACACGTGTGCGCGGAGCCGATGAATTAGCAAGGTTTTGGGCTGTGAGTGAAGGACGAGGCGCGCCGATGACCGAGCGTCGCTTTGACACCGCCAAACCATCATTGGCGCCTTCAGAGTCAACGGGGTTAAGTATGCTCCTCCGCGCCAGACTTGCGGTTGTCTGCCGAGGCTCCATACTTGGGGCGATGCTCCTGCGGAGAGGCTTCGCCTTGAACTCCCTGCGCTTCTTTTCTTCCTCCTCTTGCGCCTTAAGGCGGGCCTCGTGGGCCTCGCGCTTCCTGCGGGAGAGTGCCTCGCCCGGGAGCTCAAACGTAGGTCTGGTTGGTGCCTTGGTTGATTTGACCTTCGGTGCCATGGCCTTCGCGGCAACGATGGGTGGCGTCGTGTCCGAGGAAACACTTGACTGGCGCTGAGCAATGCGTGCTTCGCGTTGCTCTTTTAGCTTCCTGGAGATGGCTTCGCCGGGAAGCTCAAATGTTGAGCGTGTTGGGGCTTTGGTGGACTTGACTGGCTCCTTGGGAGGCATGAGGCTGACAGGACGCTTCGCTGCTGGCCGTTTGTTGATAGGTGCAGCAGGCTTTGGCTCGGCCGAGGCGGAACGTTCCGCGGTAGATGGTAATATGCTTTTCTTTGCCGCGACTTGTTTTGAGCGAACTGTCGACGTTCCCGAGGCAGCCTTCTTCGCCATCATGTCATTCATAAGGGCCTTTCCTTCTCGAACACCGATGGTTCTGGCCTTTTTAGGAGCAAATTTTGGCGCTGGCGACGCAGTAGGTTGACGGGCAGCCTTCTGGGCAGCAGTGACTGGCTTTCTAGACTTGACTGGGGAAGCAAGCTCTTGGGCCCTCGCTGCCTCCGTAAGCGCTTCCATGATATCTTCCAACAAGTCTAGCTCCTCAACGGAATCCTCGATGCGCGAGACAGGCTTGGCAGGCGAACGAATCAGTGTCTCTTCAAACTTATCTAACTCATCGACCGAGTCTTCGATCCTTGGGGAGGGTTTAGCAGATGAGCGGAGGGCCACAATCTCCTCGGCGGAGTCTCGTCGAGAGACTGGCTTCGCAGGAGAGCGGCCCACAATAAGTTCGACGAACGAGTCGTCATGCGAAGATTTGGGCTCAGGTGTTTCCTCCCCAGCGCATTCCTCTATGTTTTCAATATGCAATGCAGAGCCTCGAGGGCTGTTTCCCATCGCAACATCTCCATCCGTATCCACGCGGTCGGATACTTTAGGTCCACTATAGGAATAAGTCTGTTCTTGCCCCACTACGCGATAGTCCGTGTTAGTATATTGAGATATTGGATCGCCATAACTGAAAGGAACCCAGCGTGAGACGGGCCACCCGAGAGCGGGAGGAATCGATTTGTCCTGCGAAACATATCCCGTATGATATTTGGAATGGCCGTAATGAAAATGGGGGGCACTGGGAACCGCCGGCGCAAACGTGCCATAATTGGCGTAAGAATTGTAGTTATACTGACCTGGTTGCACACTCTTCAATTGACTGCGCGTAAGGCGCCCTGTGAATGTAGTTGGATTCGGCGTGTCAACTGCCATTGAATCCTGTTCTGGCCCTGCTATGTGTGTTGCTTGCAATTCGTCGCGGATTTGCGCAATGGGACCCGAGTCTGATCGTAGAAGTTGGCGGGTTGCGGCTGCGGCCGGTGACAAGGATGCTGGCTGATCGTCTGGGATAACTTCGTTGTCGTTGCTCTGCTCTTGGTTGACGTTCCTCTTATTCTTCGTCCGTTTATTCTTCTTCTTGATGCCAATTGCTGACTTAAACGCGGCTTTGAGTAGCTTCTCTTCGTCGGCGATCTGGGCGTCTTCGAGGCTCACAATCTCTTCGGTGGTGTTGCTAATCTCTTGTAAAGGAGCCCGTGCTTCGGCTGACGGAACATGTTGGTTCTGGGGTATAGCCTGGCTGGTTTCGTCCTCAGAAATTGTAATTTTCGTGGACCTTGTGACTCGTGCCATGGCTGCGCTTGTGACTTGCGATGCGCAACAATGTTGTTTTGGTTCGGAGTGTTTGTAGTGGTTGCGCCTGAGGCCCAGAAACTAAAAAAACAACACTGCAGAACAGTGTCTATGGAATTTCGATACTCCTTCAGTAGAGCAGGGTAAAAATTAGAAGAACAGTGCGATTTGTGTGATCTGGGCGTTTTGGAGACTGAAATCGAGAAGCGTTCACACAATGGCGGGGAAGTTATCTATTCATATGAGAGTCTGAGTCGCGATTGCCATCAGCAAATTCACTGGTACATCAACGCGTCACTACAGCAACGAATAATAGACGCGGAACACGACGCGATTTCGCGTTTCTAGGAATATGCATATGCAGCGCGACAAAACGTGTGTTTCAATATTTTAGCCTCCAGTGAGTCATGTAAACGTACAGTAAAGTGGAAACTCGATTTATTCCATATATTCTAAAGCTCTTACGACCTCTCGTGGGTACACTGAAACTAAGCGCCATATCTGTGGCAACGACCTACTATGGACCTGCCCATATGGTGCATATCCGACAGTACCAACCTACCAAACCCTACGCCTGACTCCATATCCTGCGCCAGCCCTCATTATCTCATCAGTCATATGTGTAACCCAAACTCAGCGTTGTACAATCCAGCGTTATTCCTCGCATCATTGGTCTTCATTGGTAGCTTCTCTGGCCGCCTCCTCGTGTTGCTGTATTAACGGAGCCTGCTCTGTGGGAATTCTGACAAGGGTTTGTGGCAGAGGTACATCATCATCTCGTTGTTCTTCTTCGTAGTTTTGGGAGTCTTTAGGCATCGGTATTTTCGCTGCGACGCGTCAGTGGGAGGCTTTGGGTTATAGTATATATACTTACTTGATGCCATGCTTATCGCCCTGAGAACATTATGCCAGTTGCCTAATACCATCGCAACAGCTGCGGGTTTGTTAGTATAACTTTGAAGCCGAGCCCGATTATATTGTGCAGTACCTTCGGTGCCATTAGACAGCGTTGCGAGCTTTTCCTCCAGTACAGTCATTTGCCCAGCCAGACCAGCACTGAGATCTCTCAGCTCCTTTAGGTTTTCAAGCTCCTGTCGTTTCTCATTGATGCGCGCAAGTAAAACAGGAGACTGTCCCTGTAATGAATTCCCATTGTTCGAGGTGGACGCTTGCCGGAGATGCGATGGGAGGGGTCGTGAGGGGTAGGACATTTTGGCGCCTCTCGGTTTGGCACCAGGCGATTCTCTATATTGAAATGAAATATCTTAGATATTGTAGACGGGCACAAAGGCAGCACGCGCGACTTTTAATTGTTTCAATGGGCGACAATGGTACTGTGTCGGTATATTTTGTCAAAGGGTGGGGTTGTATCTGTCAAAGTCGGAAGTATCCCGTCGCCGCCCGCGCTAGGGCCTTCTAGCAACAGGGGTTGCGCCTAGCCACTTCCAGCCTTTGTGTAAACATCAAAGCTGGCATGCACGACAAAAATCCTCATAATTACCACGACAACTTCAACGCTCTTGCTTGCTTCCAAACCAGCACATCTACAACTCATATCTTGGATATATTGCCAAGCGCCATAATCTGTGGATGGGACTCCTTTGCCGCATGAGAAACAACCATGGCGCGTTTGAACGAGGCATCTGCGCCTGCTGATCCTGTCGAGCTTTGTGAGTTTCAGTTCTGTGGTGTATATCTCTGCAAGGTCTTTACTGACGCTGTGATATTTAGTACGACGAAAATATACACGCCAGAATAAAGATATTGCTCGCGTGAACTCAATCCAAGCAGTACGAATTCGCAACCTCGAAACCGAAGTGTCCCGCCTTCTGGCAGAGAACCTAGATCTACGTGGCCAGATTATAACCCAGGAGACACAACCAAACCGTTCACGAAATTTTATTAGCCATGTTGGTGAAGTCAGATCGGAGCTCGACTCTAAATTACGGGACATTGCAGCACTGGTGGCAAAGCTGGACCGGCCTGTGAAAGAGCCAAGGAGATCCTCAGCTGGTACCAAGCTGCCAACAGCCAAACGGAGGAGTTCAGAAGAACGAGCGCAAATGATGGAAGCACTCGCTGAGCAAGAAGGGCGACTACCGGCCATAGTAGAAAACAAACACTACCCAAGACGGACATTAGAGTATGCACCCTCTTCATTTGTACAAACATATTCTAACAAGATTGAAGCGCGCAAGAAATTTCAGAAATATTCTCAGAGCCAATACCCGGAATCACTGATTCGCCTGATATTGGGCCGCCACCTGTGTCACATTTTATGAACGAAGATCCTGTCAAGATAGACCTTCCCACAAAGTCCAAAACAGACGCAGAAGAGGTGACCGACTTTGGCCCAACGCTACCAGTAAACTTAGAACAAAGGCGCAAGAGAAAGGATATGGGCGGGGTACCAGATTCTGACCGTTCAACTAAGAACGAAATGGCACCAAGTGAGAAGAAAGAGGTCGTTCAACCTCCGAAGAGTAGTGCGAAGAGGAAATTCAACGTCAGCGACGACGTAGAAGATGCAAGAGAAGCAAGACCAGTTTCAATTGCCCCGGAAGATTCGAGGCATACCAGGAGAGCGGCAGTAGATAAATTACAGCCGTCGAAGGAATCAACGCCTGCCGAGAAACCTGTTGCGAGAATTCAAAGAGAGGTCGCGCTGGCTCGGGCCAAAACCAGAGATAAGGCTGCATCAAGCACCCTAACGAATACTCCAGTAGCTACGCCAGGACCAAGGAAAGCACTTGGACCAAAAACAGCCAACATGGATGTTGCCAATTCTCCCAAGAAACCCTCTAAACCACCAGTGGGAGACGATTCCTCTCTGCCTGGGAAGATGGGTGCAACCAAGGGAAAAGAACGCCCACGCAGCCGGAATGAACCACGTATTGTTATACCCGCACAGGTCGACCCCGTCGTTGCCGTGCCATCGGTCGAGACAATCCCGGAGCCAGAAACACCTGCGGCTCCCGAAGACTTGTTCTCCCCAACTTCCTCCGCGCCTTCAACTGCTCGCAAAATATCTCGTGACACGCCTCCGCCGCAAGAAATCGGCCAGGATGGAGAGGGTCACAGGCCAAGTAGACGCGCTCGAGCTAGCGTCAACTACGCCGAGCCAAACTTACGTGATAAGATGAGGCGGCCAGCAGAAGGGAGTGTTGATGCTGTCGCAGGAGAAGGCAAATATCGTCGTGCCAGCTGTGTGCCAGCTGAAGATGAACAACCGACGGCGGTGAAGATAAAGCCAGAGCCCGAAACTGGCGATGAAGCATCCTGGAAAAGCAAGCTGCCAACAGCCTCGAGTGCCAGTGTCTACAGTAACAGTCCACTTTCCGGCAAGGTGGCTGATGTAGCTCCCATACAAGAAATATCGCAGCGCAAGCGGCGAAGCTCGCAATTACACGTCAACAGTGGGGATGAGGAGGTCAAGACGGGATCTGGGGCGGCTATATCCGCACTGATGTCAGCAAATCGGAAAGCAAAACCAGAGCTGTCGGATCGAGATCCGGTGGCATCGGCATTTAAGAAGATGGAGAAGAGGATGGCTGATCTGGACATCTACGAGTTTTCGGGGTCGCCTCCACGGGAGACCAAGAGCCGCGCAGGCCGCAGTAATGAAGATCCCCAGAAACAACGGCTGTCGCGGAGCCAGAGCGCGACGGATATGTTAGATTTGACGACTGCGGGACGGCAGTCAACGAGGCGAAGGCAATCTACGCTTGGGGTTGGGGTGGGAGATGCAGCTGCTGCGAAGATGGAGGAGTATAAGAATGGCGAGAAGGCATCGCAGCGACCTACGAGCCTGCAGATGCCGAAGGAAGGGGAGGGGCTTGAGAGGCTCGGGGCAAGGAGGAGGAGCATGATGTTATAATGATTGATGGGTGCTATAAACGACGTTTGATGCGGAGTTTTGGCGTGGCCCATAGGGCAGTTTGAGCGATATTCATTTGTTGGGCTTTTTTGTAGGGATAGCGGGTTTCATCAGAATCTAAAGCGATTAAATGCTATTGATGCGTGCTCGATAATACTATGGTGCTCCTTCGTAGGCTCTCTGTGATTTACAGTGATTCAAAGTGACGAGACACTTATATGAAGCATAGAAGTGTTACAACGGGATCAGCAAGACGTAGTAGTTTTCTTATTGAAATCTCATGCCCCTATCCGTAGATTAACTCCATTCTCAATACCTGAGAGTCATTATCATCACTGCCCCCCAAATCCCTTCCAACAAGCCGTATAGTCACACAGTTTTATCCGTAGCGTCAAGGCGCCCATCCCTCTCCCAATTTAAAAGTCGATGCTCATGAGCCAAGTTTCAACTATCTTCATGAACTTGGTGACAAAAGCTTCCAAGTGGAAAATAACCTTTGTACCAATGCGAATGCGGTGCTCGTAGAACGCGCTCCACTTGATAATCTCCGCCTTCAACTCGTCGTCGACTTTGGGGATTAACTTGAAGGTAAGGGTCTTGAGGATTGTAGTAGGCGGGATACAATGCGTGAGTAAGTCGTACAGTTTGGCGCGGACCTGTAGGATCCGTGCGGGTGAGTGCTCAGCCATGATTTCATCAGCAATCAAGGAAATCAGTGCTTCCCAATCTGGCGGCGGGATGGGGGTCTGGTCTGTGACTTTTTCACTGAGGGGTACCATTAGCATCTGGTATGCCAGAGAATGGGCTATAAAACTTACTTTTGCGCGTGTACTGCTTCAAACATGAGCAGTGCTCTCCGTAGATTTCTGCCACTCTCTTGTGCAACTCTGAGATTTAATGCCTCTGCCAACGGCCAGCCTTCTTTTGCTCCAGTTTTGGCGAGCACATCGCAGATCTCAGCCTCAGTTGGGGCCGCGACTCTTACGAGTAAGGTTCTTGATCGAATAGGAGCAATAATATTTGCCGTGCTATTTGCCAGGAGGATCAGTCTTAAATTCGGACTGTATTTCTCCATTGTCCTTCTCAGTGCAGCCTGTGCGTCTCTAGTCAGGTGGTCGGCCTCGTTGATGACCACAACCTTGAATTTTTGCCTTGCACTTTGATCGACTTGTTGTGTCTGTGCCACTTCTTTCAATAGATCTTGGACGACCACACGATCGTAGTTTCCAACATCGCTGGGTGTAATTTCGAGATGGTAGACCGAAGCTACAATGTTAAATTCGAGTTTGCGGTTTGATGAGGTTTGGAAAACGCGAGAATCGATTTTGATCTTCTCTACTCCCGGGCCATAGAGCTCTTTGAGAGTGGCCACTATCCTCGTCTTCTTTCCAGCGCCGGATGGGCCATATACCAAGAGATGGGGGAAGTCCCCGCTTTGGGCCTAAAAGATTGAGGTTAGCTGAGACTTTGAATGGTAAATGGTGTTCAGGCAGCGTACTAGGGACCGAAGACGCTCGGAGAGGTCGTCATGGTAGCTCAGTGTGTCGAGAGAGCGAGGGCGATGCTTGTCTACAAGAAGCGCCATTTCTTGTCCGAAGAGTTGTTCCAATCCTACGGGATTCGATGAGACGGTGGGACTGACTACGTCAACCAAAAGTTTGCTAACTTGCAATTGATCGCGGGCCCGAGTATGGTATAGTGAGCTATAAGCGTAGGTGTGGGTTGTCAGACGAATTAGACTCTAGCCTTGGGATTTGGCATAGTTTGGGGAAAGCTTGCCAACGCGCCAGACGTGACGCGCCTGGCCCGCACGTCGTCATGTGACTAGCCGTGAAATTACTGTAATGCAGTCACGTGGTTTGAATAACCGTTGGTTGATAGCTTCAGTGTCAGGCAGCAATAACCGATAAAAAACGCATATCAGTGGGTACCTTGGTACATATGCCCGGTTTTCCTTATCTGGCATATACGTCATAACGAATACTGTTGAATGCATGTGGCACAAACATGGGCGATGGCTGGAACGATCTCTTTTGATAGTACCTAGCCAATTGAATTGATGTCTCCTTTAATAATAGCCCATATAAATCCAGCGCGTATTGAGGTACTGTATGTACATTGCTGAGTACGCCACTTTAGTGAGCTATTGTCATACGCGGGTCCAACCGTTATTCGCCTTCTCATCGAAAAAAATACACCTCTCTCATTCAATAACACTTGGAACTGCTCTTTGAGTTTCACCGCCTAAATGGTTCGCATTGACCAGATTGACCTTCTGTCTGAGGAAGAGAAGAGGCTCAAGGAGGACCGGGAAAAAACAAAGTACTGGAAGAAATGGGGGCCGTATGTCGCTGAAAGACAATGGGCTACTGGTATTTACCCCACGTACTTCGTCGTATTTGACTCCGCCGCTGACAACATCGTGAAGTTCGTGAGGATTACAGTGCTGATGGCGATGCCTGGAGCCGTAAGTTCAATGTCCAGCTTCAATCAATGGCAATTAATTAATTGCCTGCAGATTTCACCCACGACGATGCTCGATCAAGAGCGTTTAGATGGGGAGAAGATGGCATTGCTGGTGTGTCAGACACACACGGCTTCCAGAACATAGCATTCGCATTTTGGAATGAGAAAGAGTATGCGCGCGTTGGATAATAGCCATGGATACAGCTAACAATCGCCAGTGACTTTCTAAAGGAACGACTCTTCGGCCTGTCTAACCCCCAGGGAAACCATGGCGAAAGTATCAAGGAAGCTCATTTTCACTTGGACAACGTCCCTACAGTATGTCCATTGTACTTAAAAACTGGACGCCGTTGACATTTGTAGCACTCGTACATGAAATTTCTTTACAAATACCCGCAGAAGGCATTCCCCTACAAGGATCTCGTCGACGAGAACGCCCGCCGGGGTAAGCAGGACCGCGAATACCAACTGCTGGACACTGGGATATTCGAAGAAGACCGCTACTGGGATATATTTATCGAAACCGCGAAAGAGAGCGATGACCCCGATGAGCTCCTCTTCCGAGTGACAGCGTGGAATCGCGGCCCTGACCCGGCGCCGTTGCACATTGTTCCACACATGTGGTTCAGAAATACTTGGGCATGGGGACACGAGTCTGCGGATAAGAAGCCCTCGATTGAAAAGTCGGGGGAAACAACCGCACATAGCAAACATTACAAGCTTGGTGACCGATACTTTCAAATGTCGCCATCCCCCGGCACTGGGCCAAGCGGCCAAGACATCCAACCTGAATTGATATTCACGGAGAACGATACGAATCTAGACCATCTCTATAAAGTCGAGAATCCACAGCCTTATGTTAAGGATGCATTCCATCGTTATATCGTTGATGGAGAGAAGGAAGCTATCAACCCCAAGGAGTCTGGCACAAAAGCCGCTGCCTGGTTTGCATTCGACGAGGGCGATGGAGTTCCACCTGGAGAGTGTGCCGTTGTACGATTTCGCTTCTCCAAAAAGGACGATGCATACTTGGACGAGGAGGTGTTCGACGATATAATCGAAAAGCGACGAGAGGAGGCCGATGAGTTCTTCTATCGCATCAGCCCGCTTCCAATGGCCGACGATCTTCGCAATATCCAGAGGCAAGCCCTTTCCGGTATGATGTGGACCAAGCAGTTCTACCATTTCATATGGGACCAGTGGGCGAATGGCGACCCGTCATCTCCGCCGCCGCCTCCGGAGCGAAAAGCTGTCCGGAACACGCAATGGAAACACATGCATCTAGATGATATTCTTTCCATGCCTGATTCTTGGGAGTACCCCTTCTTTGCCGCATGGGACTCCGCATTCCACTGCATCCCATTGGCAATGATTGACCCTGATTTTGCAAAGAAACAGCTGGATCTTTTCACCAGGGAGTGGTACATGCATCCGAATGGCCAATTGCCTGCCTATGAATGGAATTTCGGTGATGTTAATCCTCCAGTGCACGCCTGGGCCACATTCCGTACATTCAAGATTGAGAGGAAGATGTATGGCAGACAAGATCTTGACTTCCTCGAGCGTGTCTTCCAGAAGCTCCTGCTTAACTTCACCTGGTGGGTGAACCGGAAAGATCTGGAAGGAAAGAATGTGTTTGAGGGTGGCTTCCTTGGCCTTGATAACATTGGGTTGTTCAATCGCTCAGAGCCCCTCCCAACAGGAGGTGTGCTTGAGCAGGCCGACAGCACTGGTTGGATGGCATTTTACTGCCTCTGCATGCTGAACATCGCCCTGGAGCTTGCGAAGCACCGTCGCATCTACGAAGATATTGCGTCCAAATTCTTCGAGCACTTCATGCTCATCAGTGATGCGATGACGTACAAACCCGGGCAAACAGAAGAACAATCGCTATGGAACGAAGAGGATGGCTTCTACTATGATGCAATTTCTTGGGGTGGACCTTCATCTCAACAACTCCCAGTGAGGTCTTTAGTTGGATTGATTCCACTCTACGCAACCCTGACGCTGGAACCCGAGCTTATTAACCAGTTGCCTAACTTCAAGAAGAGGGTTGATTGGTTCATTGAGAATCGCCATGATGTCGCCGAGCGCAACATGGCCAGCATCAGAAAGCGAGGAAAGGACAACAGAATCCTGCTCTCTCTTGTGAGCAAGGACCGCCTTGAGAAGATCCTCAAGCGCATGTTGGATGAGGATGAGTTCCTTGGAGACCACGGAATTAGATCTCTCTCGAAATTCCACGAGAAGAATCCCTACTCAATGCAAGTCAATGGGCAAGAGTTCAAAGTGGGCTATATCCCAGGTGACTCCGACAGTGGATTGTTCGGAGGCAACAGCAACTGGCGTGGACCCATCTGGATCTGCGTCAACTTCCTGCTTGTCGAGTCTCTGCAGCGTTTCTATATGTTCTACGGCCCATCGCTCCAGGTAGAATGCCCTACTGGCTCCGGAGAATTCATGCATTTGGGCCACGTGTCGGAAGAGATCCAGCATCGTCTTCAGCATCTGTTTGCTCGCGGCGACGATGGCAGGCGTGCCATCAATGACGGCGACGATAAACTAGATTTTGACCCTTACTGGAAGGACAACCTCTGGTTTTACGAGTTCTTCGACGGTGACAGCGGACGTGGACTGGGTGCCACGCATCAGTGTGGATGGACTGGTCTCATTGCCAGGATGATCCACGATACTGGGTAAGTTTCAAAATAACATGTTAATTCTACTCGTACTAACAACCCGACAGAGTCAGCTGTCGTCTGCCCCAAACACCCCGCACACCTTCTACCGGCATGGCGCACTACTTTGATGACGTCTTCGGGAGACACATTGGACAGCCAGAGTCGTTCAAGCCGAAGCCCATGCGCCGCTCGTCGACTAGCCGATCCATCGGAGCTCGAAGCGATTTTAATTCCTCCGTCAATGGTGATACCCAGGATGGTGAGGGAGGCTCGCTCCGTAACTCGGTTGACCCGGAAGGGGAGAAGGAGCGCGATGAGGTCAACAAGCACGTTGCCAACTATGTGTCTGAGCAGCTGGAGAAACATATGGCTGATGATGGGTACGAGCCTGAAGACATATGATTTAACTAGCACGCTTCCATTATACACATTTAGATCTCATTTATAGAAAATTCAACGGGCATTTGCAAAATATATTGAAATATTATTATTTGCCGTGAAATTTAGTAGTCACATAGGATGGTTTCAGTTGACGAGTATTAAAGTAAGATTTTATTAAAATCGCTCCAATTTTATTAAAAAAAACATAATTCTAGAAAACTACAACATAAACGCTCTACTTAACCTCACTCCCCATCCAATTCAAATAAACAACAACGCTACCCTTTCAAACTCCCTCCAATCACAAACTCAGCAACCTCAAACCCTATCCTCCTCAACCACTTATCCTCCAACTTCCCACCAGGAGCATAAACAACTATAGCCCTCGCATCATTCCTAACCTCCACCCCCCCCAGCCCCGGAGGCACTCCACGGCTGCCATCCTCATCCCCAAGCGGCCCGCTACACACATACACCGTCAGATCCACACCAATAATCCCCCTCCACAGCGTAGCCATCCACTGCCAATGGTCCACCGGCGCGTACGCGTCGTTGATCGGGATATGGATCGCAGCCCGATCAGAGAGGGAAAGCGAGAATCCCCTCGGAAGTAGCGCAATAGGGAGGCGTGGAGCTGTGATGGGAGGTGGTGACTTGGGGGTGCCGTCCGGAGATTTTGGAGGCGTTGTGGGTGGGGGGCGTGTGGAGATGAAGTTGCGGATCTCGGCGGACTTGGTATGCCAGGTGCCGATTGCTGAGAGGTAGTCGATTATGGGACCTCGGGTGCCTGTGGTGCCTACGGGAGTGAGAGTGCCGTTCTCGGTACCGGACATGGAAATATCAGTCGATGTTGAGTCTGCATGCTTCTGCTGGAAGTGGGAGTCGCCGGTCCATGTTTTGACCATGCATTCTGCTTTCTTTCGTAAGCAGTCTTCGATGTAATCCCCAACCTCAGCGACGAGCTTTTGGTTCGTCCCTTCCACTGCAACGACTGGACCGCGGACTTCTTGCGCGGGGCTCGTGGGGCCTGGTGCTGCTAACGGTGGAGCAATTTTGGCAAGGACGCGGATCTTGTTGAGGAAGGGGATTGTCATGACCATAGCCTCAACGGATTGCGCGTTGCTGATGCTGCTGTTTCGTTGCAATTGCGGATGGATTTGATGCTGCTGTACTTGTGCCGACCCTTGCACGGGAATCTTGGTCTGCAGAGGTGGTAAACGGAGGTCATCCAAGTTTTGGGGCCGTACATGGTTCGGAGTATGGGGGGGGAATTGTCCACTCATGGGAGTAGAGCGCGGGGGAGGCTCCATCATCCCTTGGTTGCCATGATGCTGATATATCACGCCGCGTTGAGTGGGAACCCTAACGGCCTCATAGTTCATGGCTGTCATGGGGACACGGGGGACGCGCTGAGGACCATTCGGCCATGATGGAGTGGGATATGGGTTTGGGTTGTCGTTTGGTCTATGCCGCTTTGCACGTGGAGATTGAAGAGCTTCAGTGTCCGAATCTTGCCACGGGCCCCCTACTTCCTCAAGGCGTAACTGGGGGCGACGGTTGTGTGCCTGTGGATAGGGATGGCCAATTCGAAAATCGTTGAATGATGCAGGTGGGTCGGCGGTGAAGCGACCCTCGCGGTCCATCGCACGTGAAATCGGATGGGTAACTTTATCGTTGTAGCTTCCTATTGATGGGGTAGGTGGTAATGATGTAAGAGGTGTTCCTGGTGTCGAGAAATATCGTCCGTTACACTTTGGACACCTCAAGGGTTCGTCTGGCGATGCTGTGGCCCTGAGGCCGTTGAGTTTCCCCGGCCGTCTGGGTTGATATCTATAGTCTGGATATTGACGCTGGTGCCTGTGCTTCTCTTCCTGGAGTGTTCGTGTCAGCTCTAATTCTCACAAGATGCTTCCAGGGCCTATACAAACCTCGGCTAGTCTCTTCCATTCGTTTTTAGTTTCGATGGATTGCTCTCGCCACTGTGCTCCGATGATCTTTGATATCTCCGGGTTGGGAAGCCCCGGATTTTGTGCGATGACTTTCCCTTGATAGTGTTGGCGATAAAGAATAAAAGCTTCAAAGGGTAATGAGTACCAGTATCCAATCAAACTTACAAACGAAACAAAGGCGACAGCGAGCACTTGACCCGTAATCGACAAACATGGGGAGCACGAGGAGATAGTTTGCACGTACCGTTTCGTGGTCGGGGGATCTTTGGATCAGGTTGGCAGAGACAGACTTGGTTATTTGAACCAGCCCGTGGGCTTTCGAGGCTTCCACTGTGTAGAGAAAGGTTTGCAATAGATGGATCGTTGGCAGCGTCGGTGTCGAGAGACGCGGCCCGCTTCTTCATCAAACGAGTGAGTGGCGGAGAGGGCGCCGATTCCTTTTCAGTATGGTTGGATGATCTAAGGGAATCTTTTCTTGATGAAGTTGGTGATATGGTTGTTGGTGATCTTGGAAGGTCTCTCATCTGGGTGCTCGAAAGAGAAATTGATTCTCCCTCGGCGATGGCTGGATTCACCGTATGGGTGATAATGAAAATTGCAAACGCAGCAATGCCGAAGCCGGGATATTCCCAACAAAATTCAATGGAGCATATCAGAATCGATTTTCGCTGAAAGCTTTCTCGTCATAAGGCCCTTATCACAGAAACAATAACAAAGCGTAGACTGGAATAGCGATGCAAATGAAAAGAACTATTATAAGCCAGAAGAGAAATCAATGGGAACAATCTCAATAAAAGAATATTGTGTACAATAAAACCCTTGTCTAAAGCTTCAACTCACAATTAGCAGATTCTTTGTTTTCCGCACGCCTCTTGCCCCCTTCTGTCTCGGGGGACAAGCAGCAAAACCTGGTTCTGGACAAAGAAACCGCAGGACACCGTAAAGCATTGCCGCTGATACAAGAAGCAACTGGTCCATTTGATACAAAGCAAGACACGCAGGCGGATACGCTGCCATTACGGAAAAGGTTATCATGGACAGGAAGCCCAACAATGGAGAAAGCAATCAGAAAAGAGGGGTTGACGACGGCAGTAAAGTAAGAGCACCAGAGCTGGCCGGCCAGACAGAGACATTTTATGCCATTGGCTAGGTGGTACGTGAAAGAAACGCGTTCGATGTGCGGCTCAAACCTTGCGTTTGGCATGTGTTGGTACGTGGAATGTGGAGTTTATAGAGGGCCCGCAAACGGATGGTATTGGCGCACAGTGCACATTCCGCCCGTTCGTCATTAAACTTGTAATATCAACGGATGGTTACGTCGCCCCGATCTGCGTATCTGCATTTCTGCAATTATCCTCCGACTCTGACTGGTCGACAAATCTCCGTGCTCAAATAAACCAAACGGCTGGATATATTTCCACGTGGTATTCTTATTATCTATCATGCCCTGTCAAAATATGCACCTCTCGCCTAGTATACAGAGACAGCATCTTCATATCACTCATCTGAACGCCGTTTTCCTTCCCGAGACTCCTTTCCGCCCCAAATTTCGAAATCAAACAAGGAATCCGCTCCCATCCCCAACCATAGCCGCCGCGCTCCTGCCCGCATCCAAGAATAGGTCTTGGCACTCTGCAATATCTTGGACTCCGATTTCCTGTGATCCTCTGCATCTGGCAACAATCGAAGCTGGCGCGAGCAGTTGCAGCGCGTATCTCAGGCTGATGTTTGTACCCGCTTCGGCCACCTTGTCCAGCGCAGCCTCTGCGATTGCAAGGCCTTCAGTGGTGACCCGAATCTTGACAATCCTCTTCACCTCTTCCGCATCATATGCGTGAGTTGGGACGATGAGCAAGCGCGCGAGCAGATCCGGCGGGATGCCGTGTGCAGCCACAATGTCTTCCGTGCCACGGATCGTGCACATCCCGCGATTGGATGCCAAGATGACAACGGGGGATATGCGGGACTCCAACGCGCGGTTCAAATACGTGAAGCATTCAATGTCGAGCATGTGAACCTAATGCTAAGTTAGAACATGACAATTCCTGTAGATGTATTTTATAGCATACCTCGTCAATGAAGAGCACTCCAGGAACCAGCTCGGCAACACCTTGGTCGATATACTTGCTAACTACCTTGTTGATCTCCTCGCGCAATTTGTCGGTGATTTCGGTCATCTTTGGCTTCATCAACTGTCCCATCATGCTCATAATATCCTGACCTCCTTGAGGACGTGCGTTCGCGATATCCAGGTCGTGCAATGTCACGTCTTGGACGATTTCCTTCTTCTTGTGAACATCTCCCTTGGGTATCGGCACGTATTCTTCTGCTTCAAGGTCGAACTCGGTAGCAAAGGCGTCTGATCGTCCCACGCGCTTGCAAGCTCCAGTGTTGGCCTCGATGTAAATGACATCACCCACAGTCACTCTCTCCTTCTGTATAGCCTCGTAAATGCTCGGGTCCAGGCGCAGTTTCTTCGAGCCCTTGGCGCTCTTAAGTCCGATCAATAGCGTGCTGATCGTCTTGCCGTAGCCACCCAGAGGGTTCTCGGTCTCTTCTGGAGTAAGCTCTGTGACTTCGCCCTCGTAGACTTCCTTTGTCTCGCGCACACGCAGACCAATCGCCCTCCGGAAGTTCTCCATCAATGCCTCGGTTTTCTTTACTTCGGTCGAATAGATCTCGCTGCCAACAATGGGGCAGAATGGAACCTTGGTTCCCAGCTCGTGGCTGAGGGCTAACGCGAGCGCCGTTTTCCCGGTACCAGGGCCTCCTGCCAACAGTACAGCGCGGCCCGACATCTTTTGTGCTCGAATAAGATCGACCACTACACCACATGCCTGTGAACTGGGTCAGTGGATTGTAAATCATAAGCTACTCCATGATCTCCTCACCTCTCTCGCAGCAACTTGTCCGACAAATCCGCCAGATTGCTTCTCAGCTATACCATCAGGCCGAAGGCCAAGGCCTTTAATATGGGTATGAGTTGAAATGCGATTCTCGCGGCTGTTGCCCTTCACTTCGGTGATTTGGACCATGATGGCTGTAACTTCGGTGATCAATGCAATTTATGCTGTAAACTTTGATTATTGTTGTTATTGGCGTAATTGACACGTTTCGAAGAGATTTTTTAGTTTCTTTTCATAGTTCAGATCGTGGAAGATTGGGATGACATGTTAGTCGATCGCGGTTTGGAGCTTCAACTTTTCGAAGGGCGATTTCAGCCTGAGGCGTTACAAAAACATAGGTCACATGACATCACAATCACTATCAAGAGAGCCAGGACACAGCACAAACCTACTGACTGGTCTTTTTTAAAAGCAATTATTTTTACGCTGGATTTTGAGAAACTTTATGTTCATTGCGCGTAATAATAATCCTACAATATACATATTCGCATAGCAAAAGACGACCGCTACGCCGACCACTTACTATGTGCAGATATATATTCGTCCTCGAACCATACTCGCCGAAGTAAGATCATGCAGTCAGTTCTCATTCCATTGACAAGCCCATGTGGAAGTGAGAGGATTTGTGATCAGCGTCAATAGCCGGATCCTTGACGAACGAAAAAGGCAAAAGGGCCGAGGTACCAGGGCATATAATATCATCGGCAGTGCAACCGTTTCCATCCAACTGTAACACAGGTATGAAGTGCTTGCAGATTTTGTTAGCGGAGTCGAGGATGCAGACAGAACCCCTGGAAGTATCATTGCAGTCATGGTGCATTCTAACGGCCAGTGAAGCATGTCATGCAGTCAATACGGGTCATCCACAACGTTGAACCGGCTACCAAGAGGGGTATCATCAATGGATCATGTCGTGGCCGAGGATCTGTAGCTTGGAGTTGCGGCATCATTCTTCAGCAGCTTCATAACGATCAACAAATGCATGCAATCATGTATGTCATACCAGCCAATGCTGGCATCACAGTCTCAATGTGCACTTTCGGTCAGGCGAGTCTCAATAATCAGATCATGCAGTCAAGCAGTCAAGATAGTGTCGATATCCGAAGGGTGGCAGTGGTGTGTCTGGGTGGGGATTAGGAAGTTCCTGGCGGTTGCGACGGACCGCCTGGTGCCTGTCCGCCTTGTTGAGCAGCCATGACTTGGTACCAAAGTGCAACATATGCTTGGTAACCGCCATCTATATCTAATTAGTGGGTATCTACTGAGCTTGAAAGATCGTACTTACATGCTGCGTATGGGTCTTCACCACCTGGCGCTGCTGGAGCTTGTCCTTGTGCCGATTGAGGCTGTGCTTGAGCGTTTCCATAAGCTTGCTGGGAATAGCCGCGATCTCCCTGATCATTCTGGGACGGCCTGTTCCGGCCACCACCTCCTCCATTTTTTAATTGCTGCAGCAGTTAGTTAGATTTCTTACGGGGGGAACAGTAATTAGACTTACCACGGCCTCGACCTTGTCTTCGATCGCCAACTTAGCCCTCTCAATTGAGTCTCTAGATCCAACCAAGCCTATCTCACGCTCAACCTCACCTGGGCCAGATGAAGGAGTCACGTTGATTTTGCAGCCTGTGGTGTTCTGCATGTCTTTGATGGTCTCGCCTCCCTTGCCGATAATCATGCCGACAGCTTCCGAAGGAACATATATTGAGTCGTTCACCTTATCAGCACCTCCACTGGCCGCACCGTAGTTGACATCTCTGGCAGGTTCCCTTTGCGGAGGAGGAGCACGGCCCTTTTCAGCCACACTCTTGCTATCGCTTTCTACAATCTCCATAATTAGATCCTTCGCTTGGGCCGCAGCTTCACGTGAACCGATGAGATTGACTGGTCGCAAGCCATTGACGCTCTTTTGCTCGCCCACAATATTAACGTGGCACCCGCTCCTTTCCTGCAGATCACGAATAGTCTCGCCACCACGGCCAATGATGAGGCCCACAGTTCTGTCAGGGACCATTATTTGCATACTGTCTTCGCCATCACGCAGTGCTGGCTGATGTGAGCTAGCACGAGCTGGCGCAGCATCTCTGCTCTGTCGATCTGCTCCAGCTCGAGCGCCACTGCCCATTCCGCTATCATCAATAATGCGGTTGATCTCTGCGATTGCTTCTGCTCGGCGTGCTCGCGGACCACTGATTTTACACTGGCGGAAAGGGCCATTCTCTTCGGAGATGGGAATGAATTGGACGCGGCAACCGGTTTCAGCCTCAACACGCCGAAGGTTTTCGCCTTGTCTGCCAATAATAAGGCCAACAAGGTTAGATTCTATTGTGATGATCTCTGAGTTATCGCCGTCACCGCCTCCTCCGCCTCTCCCGATTGGCGATCTCTCGCGAACGTTATACCCACTCCCCGCACCACCAGCCCGAGGGGGGGAGAAAGGCTCCTGTGCACCCCGAGCACGTTGTGCTGGGGAAAATGAGCGTTCTCTACCATATTGATCTCTCCCCACAGGCAACCTATCAGGTCTTCGTTCGTCTCGGTAAGGGTTATAGTTGTCTCGGAATGGCTCCCGGCGACCAGGAGGTGGTGATCTTGATCGCGATCGAGGTTGTATGTGTGAAATCGACGCGTCAGCCCTAGGGTCCGCGCCGTAAGCCGGCCTTTCGTATGCCAGCCCTTTCTCTGCGGCTATAGCCTTTGCCTTTGCGATGGCATCTGCGATGCTCACAGTCCCAGAATTAACCGGCTTAATGCTGCTCAGGTCAACGTTGCCGGAGTGTGTCGGTTGAGGCAATGGGTACTGCGCAGCTGAATATCCATGCTGAGGTTGGCCCTGTGGTTGTTGGTACTGCTGTTCCTGATAGCCTGGCTGTGGCGATTGCTGATTCTGCGGGGTGCCATGTTGAGCAGCTAACGATGATTAGTGCGCCGTCATTTGTTCGCAGCATTTAAAACTCACCTAAAGCCGCCAGAATGGACGTGATACTCGGTTGTTCGGCCATGCCTGCAAGATCGATCTTTGTGAGGCTGTGGTGAAGATCAGGTACTCTTGGTTCTTGTGTTTTTGACTTGGGGTGTCGCGACGGTGATATTGCAAGAAAACCCCCGCGATTACAGCTAAGAGATTATCACTATAGCTGCCCTGCTCATATATGTGCTTGCGACTGCCAAATAAGAGTCTTGAACAAAGGAGGGTGTTGAAGTTCGTCAAACTGTTCAAGAGAGGTTTTGCGATAAACTATGTCAAATGGAGCTAACCTAAAGCAACAAGCGCGCTTGTATGTATTAAAGCGCGCGGCAATTAAACAACTTCCGACGACATATCATCACTGTCTAATCGACACACGTAATTTTGGTTGTGCTTGCACCTATAATGAGATCAATCCAGTCTATTTGTATTTTAGATAACTTATATACGAATGTGCACGGTAATGTCCCATTTCTTTTTGTCACATTTGATACTCGGTGAGCCCAGGTGGCAGGCATGCTCCATGCTTTTCTTCATTGCACATTTCTAGCCCTACTATCCCAAAGAAGTTTTTAATATAAAAGTTAAAGAGAGATAAAGTATATGTTTATTTGTTTCATTCCAATGTTCAAGATGTGATGCCAGTGTTTTACCGGCGAAAATGCCGTGGCACAAACTTCACTGAACCAAATCCCCCACCATTTCCAATATCACTCATTGCTAAATACAGTAGAAAGACTCACGAGAGACACAAAGTACTTGTTGCTCAAACAATCATTTATAGATTACTATGAACCAATGCGTTTGTTCTTTAGCCTTGAGGGACTTGACTTCGAGCGCTTTACGTAGAAGTTCATATATATCTTTGTCAAAGGCCCCTTTATGGGATACAATATAAACTTAACGCAGAGTACGTAGACTCTAAAAGGCGCTAATTGGTTCGCGTATTTACAACACAGGGCTCACTGTATAACAGTTTTGTTTACTTCGCTTCTTATAACTTTACCTTCATATAAATTTCCAACTGCGCTGTTTTAACCTCAAAACCCCCATTCGAAATTCTACAACTCAACGCACCCTGGCTAATATTCGAAAACAAAATAGTAAGTAAGGTTTGTTCTTTTGTTCTACGTTTTTTGTTCTACATTTTAATTTGAAGGATGTTGTCTCTGCTTTTCTTCTGCTTGTTATGTGTTGGGCGACCCCGGTCACCGTTCGTACTCCCCTAAATCGCCGCGGCAACCAAGGCAACCCCCAGCGGGCAGACCTTCTCATTTGCTATCTTTCCCTTGACTTGCGAGTGTTGAGCGGAGATACGTGGCGGGGTCACCGTTTTCACTACCCAGGATCGCAGCGGCAACCAAGCCAGACAGATCTTGTCATCTACGATCTGCCGATCCACCAGTTGCCTTTTCACGTTTCACATTTGCTCATACAACTTTCCTGGCACATGGATACCCCGAATGTCCCTCAAGCAGATTAACCTCACAACTCCACTGTGACCATCTTTGGTTGGATCGAACTCCGCCAGCTCAACGCCCCCAAGTCACTTCGCTAACTACACATCAATCATCCTACACTTCCTTTGCTTTCTTTCATTGAACTACCTGCCCATTATTTCTCGACCTTGCCTTGCAATTGTACTAACAATGGAGACCATTAGCAATCAAGAAGAAGAGGAGAAGCTCAATATCCCAAGCTACGTCCGAATCATCAATACGAGTGGGTTTCACATACCTGCCAGTATCATCAATAGGGCCTGGGCTGCTCTCACACGCCAGATCGCCACCAGAAGTGAAGAAGTTGCCAGAACTGTTGACAATAACTTTGTGGCATACTTTATTGCCAATGCTTTCGGGTTCCGATCCGTTACTTCTGCTACTACAGACACCATGACTTCTTACGCTGATGCAGTGTATACTGCCAATATTGGCCAGAACTTTACTGCTGGTATCATACCAGAAGTTTTGTGGAAGCTTAATGGCTACCAAGAACTTAAACTGGAAATCCCAATTGGAGAGGGAGAGACCTTTTTCGATCTGAGGATCTGGGTAGAGGTAAGTTTATATCTAGGCAATTGCATAAACTCAGTCACTGATAATGACAGGGATTTGACAATGGAAGCCTGTCTGCAAATCTCGGACTCCCGTCTTCACACCTATCTGCCACCCCATATATCAACATTGGCACTACATTCGGCAAAACTGTGTGGAGCACAGACTTTCTGTACCAGAGAATGAAGGCCCACAATGAAGCCATTACTGGACTCTTCAATAAAGATCCAGAGACAGTTCAGGTCTGGCAGGAGACAGTCGACACACTTTTTTGTAAAGCTGGCATCGATGGCGAGGTACCAATTATCTCTCCAGCTTGCGACGACCTCTACCAGTTTGTGAAAGATAATCATCGCTTCTTGATCCAGAGCTCTCTCAATAACGATACCAAGGAGTGTATCACAAGCATGCAAGGCAGCAACCTAAAGTTTCCAAATTTCAACAATGTCTCGAAATTGTACTATGGTTTGGAAGTTATTCCAATTTCGAGCCAAGGCTTGTCAAGGCTCGAACCAATCATGCACTCGACAAAACCTCCAAAGGCTAAGGCTGGCAAAAGCAAGCGCCGCAAAGCGAAACGCAAGATTGATGGAGTCGAACAGGCTGGCCAATCCAGTGCTGTTGCCACCGCTCAAATCGAGATTACGGAGATTAATTGTAAGTTTATTAATCCCAAAACTGCTGCTGTAGAGGGTATCTCTAATTTAATGAATAGCAGATGAGACCTCAAAGGTTGAGAAAATCTTGGGGGTGTCTACTGATGAGAATGACACCGAACCAACTATCAATGAGACATCGGGGGCTACCAATCTACTGGGAGAGGCAAAAACAGAAAAACCAGTTAGCATCTCAAATCCATCCGATGCCGAGGAAGGCATTATTGCAAACCAGCACGAGACAAACCTTCATGTTGCCACGAGAAGCCATGAACAGAGCCCTTCTCAATTCACGACCCAGTCTAAGAGCCAAGCTGCTCAGCCAACTCACCACAAAATTCCACGAGTCACAGTCCTGGCTAAAGATACAGCGGTTCCAGCCACCGCTCTTGCTAGAGATAAAGCAGTTTCAGTCACAACTCTTGAGGCTACACCAACTACAGTCACAGCTCCTGCTGGGAATGCACCGATTTCAGTCACAAACATTCCTGCAACAGTCACAGACCCCACTCAATACGCAGCTTCTCATAGAACTCCTGGGCCAACTAGAGATACAGCTTCCTCTCAAACTGCAGTCTCAACTAGTGGCACAGCATCTTCTCAAACAACTACCAAAGCCAAAGATGCAATGACTCCTCAAGACGCCCTTCCAGAAGAGATCAAGGTAATTTCTCGTATCACTACCGCCGCTGGTACCAGCTCAATCTACACTGGAACCCAGATTGCACCATCCCATTACCCCCAGGAAGTCATCGAGGACCGAGCTCGAGTTATTGCAGAGTGGAGAGCAAAGACACCACCACCAAGCCTCGAGGATGTACGTGCTAAGAAAGCAAGCATAAAGGAAGAGAGGCGCCAGAGTATCGAATTTATTCGTGCGCGAACCTCATCCCGCGCATCAGCACTCGGAATAACTTTTGCTTCGACCGCCGCTGTCAACCATTCTCCTAACCCACCTCGGCCATTGGAGAAAGTCCCCGAGGGCACTTCGGATAGTGCAGGCAATTACGGGCGTGCTGCTGAAATTCTGAAGCTACCTCAATCAACTCATCAAGCATTTGAGTCCCTTTCAACTGCGACCAACAAAGACTCATCCATTGCCGATTTATCTGCAAAGCTGCCTGGCCCGGCCAAGCAAACCCAAGGCACCTCTTTTGACAACGGTGACCATAAGATCACCACCGGGTCTCCAAAGTCGGCACAGCTCCCGCATCCGGCTGCAAAGGAAAATGTCAAACCAAAGTCCGGCAAAAAGGTCGCACCATTGCTTAAGGATCAAGAGTGGAGCTTCCCATCGCAGTCACCTGGTCGCTCAGCTTCCTCAGCGGCCCCGTCTGTGGGAAAGAAGCAGAAAAAACCCCGTCGCAACGCCAATCCGACCACCAAACCCATTGTCCAGTCTCGCGTGTCAGTTGGGACCCAGACTGAGACTGGGGTCACATCGTGTTCCGTTGGAACACAGACGGATTCTGGCGTTGCGACGCCAATCGCGGAGGACTTGGTACCTGGGGCTGGCCCAGTACCAAGTCGTGAAGATGAGTCGGCGGGACACGGCAATACCAAGCCCCCACCATCTGTCACCGCCCGCACGTCACTCCAGCGCGAGCTGGAGTTGACATCAGTTGTGGAGGATTCTGCTCTTGAGCAGAATCGTGGAGGAGAGTCTGCACGAGGCAGACTGACCATGGCGGCTCCCTCCACGCCCCACTCTCATTTGGTCGCCGAGCTCACGGGAGCCGGCGTACCACCCTCAGCCCTGACATCCTTGTCACGGTCCGGCCTCGAGGCCCACGAAGCAACTGGCTGCCGCCAACAGCCAGTTGGCATTTGTCTCGAGGTCGAGACGGTGACGATAGGTGGGGTCACCTTCGAGGCTCGTCGGCGTGGAAGCCGACACAGAATTGCGGCTTCCAT
>JPJR01001428.1:0-19617 GCA_000750675.1 Pseudogymnoascus sp. VKM F-3808 | reverse complement strand
GGTGATTTTGATGGGGATACCGCCGTCTGCAGTGGCGTTTTGCCCGCCGGCCTCGAGGCCTGTGGCAGCGGCGAGAAGTAGTAGAAGCGACGAGAGAGCGCGACGGGAAGCTGGAATTGAATGGTTCTTCTGGGACGACGGTGGCGGCGCGTTGGCGCTCATTGGGCCTGTATGCTTCTAGGAAGCCCCAGAAAGCTTTGGCCTTTCAATTGGTGACGTCCGTCCCAGGACGATATTTTGAGACTGGTGCCTAGCTGAGAACGAGCGAGTGGCTGTGGTTATTATAAAGCAGGTATTGCAACCTTATAACGACTCATGGAAGGCGACAGTATCTGAGAAAACGAGCGACGACAACGACAATTGACAACAAACATTAAGTATGTAAGGGAGCTGGATGGCAAATCTATGTATATAAGATCGACGACGTCGTGACAGTGGGACTCAATCCTGCTCCACGCCCGCACGACATCGTCGCCTTCAATTGGCGCAGACGGTTTGCGACAGCCGGCATGGCACAAGGTATTCGATGGGATGGTGACGTATATGCAGGGTCGTGGGGTCGACGGGTCGAGGCTGGGAAACAAGATGGTGTGGAGGTTTCAGGGATAAACTTGGTTTGGTGGTGTTGGTGCTGTTTTTGGCTCATGCAGGGGGGTGGCGGGAAGGCAAGGACGGCGATGGAGCGAGTGAGAAGCCGTGGGTAGAAAGATGAAAGTGAGACATAATGCTGTTATTATGTGATCTTTTTCATCTGAAAACTATTCAGACGAACAACAGACATAGCCATAGAATATTGGGATATGTCATGTGGTGTTTAATGAGCGGAGGTAAGGGACGAAGCCAGCGATAGTGGGAAATCACTTGAAACCAGGGATGTCGGATGTCTGAGATGGGTAGCCACTTGGTGGATGCGAGGGGTGGATTTTTAGCAAACTTAGCTATAATACGACAAGGAAAATTTCAAATATTAACTCATTCAACAAAACTCAATAAAATCAGCGCCGCAGTAAAGGTATCTCAAATAATAAAGCAAGACTCTGAAGAGAACGAGATCTTTCTATAAAACATGAGTCCCTGTCATAACCGACAGCCTCGCCAGCCTTGCCCCTCCCTTTGACACCTGATAAGGAACAGGCAGCGATAAGGCTTACTTCAGTATGACGCACCAAATCCCGCTGTCAAATGCATCGAGTATAGTTAATTTGTTCATGTATGTTTTTGTGCAATACCACCGAGTAGATGCCGCTCGTTTGTTATTGCACCATCTGTACAAAGTGCGTGTGTTCAAAGTGCCATCGCTGAAGCAAAGCTTAACCCTCTATCTCTAAAGTTTGTTCCCGTCCCCTCCCTCTTCTCCATCTGTGCGTTCCAAGGGGTGACGCGGCATGGATGCAGTGCTCCGCAGCGAGCAGCCACAGACATGTCCAGTAAATCCCCACGGCTTTTAATTGCCCGGTCGTACAGTAGACACATCCCATCAAGCGAACGCGCGTTGTTACCTCTTCTTGCCATTGGTGGGTTCTTCGTCGAAATCGCTGTCAGAGTTGCTCCCTGTTGGCCCCTCGTCTTCCTCCTCCTCTGCATCAATGAAGTCTCCCTGGTTCTGGAGCACGTATTCGGCCTTCTGTATTAAGTCTCGTAGTTCGGTGTTTCGGGGATTGACGAGGTCGGCTGCCTTTAGCTTCGCTTTGTTGCGGATCCTGTAGTTTGAGCTTTGGTCAGCTTGGGTCACAATATTGTATTATTAGGTCTGTGGTATAACTGACTTAGGGTCGCTTCCAGCTTCCAGCATCATGTCAATCAGACTTATTCCATACTCCTGGTTTTCTGAACCTTGTTCATTCACCCAGCGCACGGCAGAATGGAGTGGGGTGTCGCCCTCCCTCTTGTTGATGGGATCGCATTCGAATCCTTCTTGGTCGAGGAGCAGGTCAATTATCTCATCTGCAGTACGATTAGTAACTTGATGTCTTTATGTTCTCCTTCCTAGTAGCCGCCCGACTGTATCAGAGGGTCGTGCTTACAATGCCCGTTTGCTGCAGCCTCGTGATATGCATAGTTGCCCAAGACGCTCCTCGCTTCATTCAGCAGTTTTGCGGCAGCTTCGGGCGATGAGCATTCCTCGATGACAGAGTTTAGAAGTTCGGTGTTGTTCCTTCTGCACGCTTCGATGATAAGCTCCGACGGCTTCGCACCCTATAAATTGGTCAGCTTCAAAGTTCATAGCAAGAATAGCTTGGTGAATATAAACGTCGCCTGTGGGCGACAACGGGAAACATAAAATCTTCATCTTCTTACCTCATGCTCCTGATCCTGCTCCGGACCATTCCTGAGATCGGCCATTTGGGCGTTTATTCAGCCTCCAGTTATGGCGTCAGCTACTTTCGAATACCACGACGACCCCGCAGTCCGTTTCGTCGGGAAGTACGAGAGGTGATCGCAGTCGAGGTGTTGAATGTGTAAATGGTGTTGGTGTGAATAGAGTAGAGTATTGCTGTATACCTAATTATTTCTCAGGTATAACAAACTGAGGGAGATAGAAGTGTTTATCGCAGGGATAGCCTTAATTGTTACACCCAACACATCCGCGTCTCACCTCAGCCTCACAGCGCACTCGGCTCGGATTAACCTTTCGGAAGCGGGGGAATAATTTCGAGAGACTTTGGGTCAACATCCACGCGGAATTCGATTTCATTTGAATCGCAGATCAACGCCGTTCCGTTATTTCGGTGTACTGGATTCTGTTGAATACAGTACAGGTTGAGCAATGCTGCTATGTACGTAATACCAAGTCTACTATGTGTAACGACTGCTAACGGCGACCACAGTTTGCCCCAATTGCTGCAATGTCCTGACGGTCTCGCCAGTTCCGCCCTTGGCCGGCAACTCGGACGATCCATCTGCTGCTGCCGTTGGCGAAAACCGACTCGAGTGCAGGACATGCCCCTACCAGTACCTCCTAACGAAGCGTTACTTTGAGCGCAAGACCTTCGTTCGGGCGGAGCGCGAGGATGTCTTCGGTGGGCCAGGCGCATGGGACGACGCACAGAAGGCCGAAGTACAGTGTCCTAGGGAAGGCTGCGAGTCCAACGAAGCCGCTTTCTTCCAGGTTCAGATTAGAAGTGCGGATGAGCCTATGACGAGCTTTTATAAGGTACGTCGAGGGACATGGCTATATATATGGAATCGGATTGCTAACGGGTTGGAAACAGTGCATGGACTGCAATAACAGATGGAGAGAGAATTAAGAGACCGATATCAACATCGATACACGATACTCAAGAACATAGTACACGAAAACTGAAGAGACGTCAAGGCGTCGAGAATGGCAGGGATACCCTCAGAGAACAAGGAGTTGGGAGACCACACTGTATTAGCAAGGCGTTAATTGGAAAGGACTGAATGAAACGCTAAGACGGCATGGCTCTTGGTATTCTCTCAAGAGAGTTTGAGCTTCCATATCAACAGTCGGTGAGAGATTGTGCCAATCATCCGTAAATTGCTTGGGAGCATGGCGAGTGACACACCAAAAAAAAGCAAAGGCGGGAAGCACTCCACGTCATATCCGACGCTCCCGTGACATGACAAAAATCTCGGCAACCAAACCGGCACAGATTGCAACAGCAACTACATTTGTTGTAGATAGATGAGA
This sequence comes from Pseudogymnoascus sp. VKM F-3808, assembly GCA_000750675.1. NCBI lineage: Eukaryota > Fungi > Ascomycota > Leotiomycetes > Thelebolales > Thelebolaceae > Pseudogymnoascus > Pseudogymnoascus sp. VKM F-3808. The sequence goes on along the minus strand of JPJR01001428.1, from coordinate 15,965 downwards.
ATGAAGATTAATGAACATAATAAATATAAACCTGATAATGCAAGATTTTGTGCTCAGATCTCATGTACTGCAGCACATGCATGCGCGGGGCAGGACCCCGCCAATAGCCGCCCCAGACATTTCGCGGCAAACGATTTTTAGCGCGTAGCTTAGAGAAAAGTTCGTCTCCATATAAATTCGGGCATTAATCCGAAAACCCTCTCCTTTTGCCCCCCCAAAAAATGGATTCAAACGCTCCTCTGCAAGCTTCCACTGAGCTTCAGCTTACCCTACACCAACGCCAGGTTGCAGTCGGGTGAAGCCGTATTCATTTGGAGATAATCCGTGATACCCTTTTTCAACCTCCAATTTCGATTGAGGTTAGTGTTTGACTCGTTCAAGTGCCGACATCGCTCACCCCACTACACTCAATTTTGTTGCACTCTTTTGCACTCTTGGGAGCACACGACCTCGGATATATTGCGTACGACACCTCAGTTCGTCCTATTTCAAAGGTATGTAGCCATCAGCTGTGCGTTTTGCGCATGAAAAATCTGTTTTTGAGCAATTTCCGTCATGATGATTTTATTTGAAATAAAGATGTTAGACTTCTTAGCTATTCTGCTGATAAACCAAATATTCCTGAACCCTCTATACCACCTCCTCTGTTCTGTACTGGCTTGCAATGTCTGGGCGGTTTTGCTAACAGAGTGATAGATTCCTAGTCGCACAATTGATCCGTCAATATGTGTGGAATTCTGGGGTTGATCCTTGGCGACATTGAAGATCCGTCTTCCACAACAGCCGCGGCCGACCTTCACGATGCCCTTTACTATCTCCAACATAGAGGACAAGATGCTTGCGGTATAGCAACCTGCGCATCTGGTGGACGCATCTACCAGTGCAAGGGAAATGGAATGGCCGCCAAGGTCTTCCACGACGGCTCGCGCGTCCAAGATCTCCCAGGTTTCATGGGACTCGGACACCTGCGATACCCCACAGCCGGCAGCAGTGCCAGCGCGGAAGCACAGCCATTCTACGTGAACAGCCCTTACGGAATCACGCTCGCACACAACGGAAACCTGATCAATGCCGAGGATCTCCGAAAGTTCCTGGATATTGAGGCCCACCGTCACATCAACACCGAGAGTGACAGCGAGTTGATGCTTAACATCTTTGCTAACGAGCTGAACGAGACTGGAAAGGCTCGTGTCAACGAGGAGGATATTTTCTCCGCGTTGACGAGGATGTACAAGAGGTGCGTCGGAGGATGGGCCTGTACCGCCATGTTGGCTGGCTTTGGAATCCTTGGATTCCGTGACCCTTACGGCATTCGCCCACTTGTTCTCGGATCCAGGCCTTCTGGTACTCTGAAGGGAGCAACCGATTACATGATGGCATCTGAGTCTGTTGCTCTTCGCCAGTTGGGGTTCGGCAACATCGTTGACATTCTCCCCGGCCAAGCCGTTATCCTGAGGAAGGGAGCTGAGCCAATATTCCGCCAGGTAACACCACAACTGGCCTACTCCCCCGACATCTTCGAGTTTGTCTACTTTGCTCGCCCGGATACTATTATCGATGGTATCAGCGTGCAAAGGAGTCGTGTCAACATGGGTTACAAGCTTGCCGACACCATTATCAAGACACTCGGCCCTGAAGCTATCAAAGATATCGACGTTGTCATCCCAATCCCGGAAACTTCGAACACCGCTGCGGCCGCACTTGCTGAGAAGCTCAAGTTGCCGTATTCTCAAGGCTTTGTCAAGAACAGATACGTGTTCCGCACCTTCATCATGCCCGGCCAAGGCAACCGCCAGAAGAGCGTTCGGAGGAAACTCAGCGCCATGGAGTCCGAGTTCCGTGGACGCAACGTCCTGCTCGTCGATGACAGTATAGTCCGTGGTACCACATCCCGGGAAATTGTCAGCATGGCAAGGGAAGCTGGTGCGCGCAACGTCATCTTCGCAAGCTGTTCGCCCCCGATTACCCATGCTCACATCTACGGTATCGACTTGGCTTCTCCATTGGAGCTTATCGCCCACAACCGCGACAGGCACGCCATTGCCAAGCACATTGGTGCCGAGGAGGTCATCTTCCAGACACTGGAAGACCTCAAGGCGTCGTGTGCTGAATTATCGCCACGCGATCCTGCCACTCAAGAGTTCGAGGTCGGTGTGTTCTGCGGTAAATACGCTACCCCGGTCACGGATGGCTATTTCGAGCACCTCGAGAGGCTTCGCGGTGAAAGCCGCAAGATGAAGGTTCTTGAGGCTGCAAAGGACAATATCTTGAACGGCGTTGCTGATGAGGAGGACATCAACATGGTCAAGCAAGGGGTCGCTGTCACATCAACGGGCGACGTTGTCCCGGATGCGCCCGATAGTAGCAGTGGTACTCCCACTGATTACAACGAGGCTGGCCATGCTCGCCGTAAGAAGGAGAGAGAGGATGGCAACGGCGGTACTTCCACGCCTGTGAGGGATCGTGTTGATATCAGGTACGAATCACCCCACCTCCTTTTGTAGAAACCAATACTAACCGTTTACAGTATACATAATATCGCCAATGAGCCTAGAACCGGTTATGAATAAACGATGCAATTTTGGGTACGGAGCATTTGGACTTGTTCTGTTTTGATGATAGACGGTGGAAAGAAGGCGTTATGGTTGGGCTCATGTAGACTCGGCCTCGCTATTCGAGTGAAGATGCCGCTATAGCCATATCTTGTAGACGCCTCTATAAAATTTGATATCCTTTTCTATATGAACTACTTATTTTAATATAAAGTGAATTGCTCTTGAGATATATTCTCTTGGTTTGGGGTTCCTATGGTGCTGGTAATTTCGGCGCTAAACTCCATCTGGCTAACAGCCACCAGGTCATCGTCCTACTTCCACTCACAACTGAGTTGATCCCCCCTCAACAACACACAAACCCATTGCAACGAAACCTCCCAGTGAATGGAAAGCCTCACACCCCTCACAAAGCCCAATTGATTGGGGTTTAACCACATACTCTGTCATTCCCTGGGGAATCTACCACTTCTAAAATCTCCACTGACCTGATATTCTCTGGTGGGATCAGGAGCTTTTCCATCAGCTTGAACAAGTATATATATATATATCGTCCACAAGTTTGTTGCAGATCATTCAGTTCCTTCTCGTTGACTCGTTCTATCCACTTCCAATTCTGTTATAGTTTCATACTCACCTGGTCGGATAGACCCAGTTCCATATCGTTGTTGTCAATCCCCAATCTTTGAATCTGCGGATCCAGCAAGGGGACTACTTGGTCATCTGTTACCGTCTATTCATTATCATATCTTTAGTTTGACCAGATCTGTTCTTTTTGCCCAGTGAACGGCGCCATGGTCACCCGTGCTGCTGCCAAACGAGAGGCTGAGTTCCTCAGTGGGACGATTGCTGAAAAACCGGCCTTGGAAGAGCAGTCCAAGAGTTTGCTGGTTGCAAAGAAGCAGAAACGTGCTACGAAGAAGAAGACTGCTGTGGTCGCAACACAGGTTACCACAGAATCCAAAGTGATATCGAAGTCTGAGCTGGGCAAAGAACTGGTCGCCGGTCCTTTGTTGCTCGGGAGAGAGAATGCAATGTCAACCAATGGTCCAGTATCTCTTAACCAAGGGGTACAAGGCAAAGCCAATGGAGCCAATGATGTTATTTTGAATACTCCAGCTACGAAAATCTCGAGAAAGCGAAAGATTGATGCCATCAATGGCGAACCGGTTAAGGGAGGATGGGATGAGCTCCCCCACAACTTGGGTGCAGCTGCCGGTAACTCAACGGAAGGCCCAGCCGCCCCAATCACTCCACCTGATTCTGTTCCTCGCACTAAGACACGCACTTCTCGGGCAAAGAAGACAGTCAATAGTGTAGTTGCCATCAAAGATGAGATTCCAGCTCTCGACCCTGAAGCAAAGCAGGGTGAACTCCTGGGAAGCGCAGGTCAAGAGGTTGCCCAAGCACCAAAAGGAGCCAGACAACGTGCTCCAAAGAAAAATGTCAAAGATGCTGAGGGCTTGACCGAAACCACATCTGTTGTAGTTGGAGAGAACGAGTTGACCGATGGGCCCAAGCCGGAAGCTATCGAGGTTAATAAAGTCGCTGTCAAACCGAAAAGAAAGGCTGCAGCAACAAAGGCGGGAACCCAGGCCAAGAGAGTCAAACTATCGGAGGCTGACGACGCTGCTGATGCTGATTTCAATGACCAGAAACCAAAAAAGGCTCCGACCCGGAGAGTAGCTAAGAAAGTTGACACTTCTCAAGATGTACAAGATGAGGTGGACAAACTCATTGAGGGCAGTGAAACACTTAAAAAGGTCAAGAAGGAGTCAAAGCCCAAAAAGCCAAAGAAGAATAAATATGGACTTACCCCCGGAGAGACTCCGTATCCAGATTTCGAAATGCCTACAGCGGCGGCATGTCTGGAAGTGAATAATCTTCTTTCGGGGCTACACGGTGTTGTTGAACCACCAAAGGCAATCCCCCCACCATCTCTCGAAGTGACTGGTTGTGGCGAAGTCCCGTCTGTTCTTGATGCACTCATTCGGACTCGCCTTAGTGCAGCAACGACCAGCAAAAACTCGGCATATGCTTTTGCAGGTCTAGTTTCCAAGTTTGGAATCCTGGAGGAGGGAATTGGAAAAGGCAGCGTAAACTGGAACAAGGTCCGCGAAGCTTCTGTAAAAGATATAGAGGCAGCAATCATACGGGGTGGCCTAGCACCTAAGAAGAGTGCTGACATCAAGGCGATTCTCGACATGGTCCACGAGGAAAATATAGCCCGTCGTGAAGCGTTCGTTGACGAAAAGCTGGGAGGCGAAAAGGTTGATGTTGTCGGTGCCGAAAGCCTTGGACAGGGACAGAAAGACATGGAGATCGCAGTTGCCGACAAAGAAATCCTTTCGCTGCAGTACATGCACGGCTTAACCCCCGACGAGGCAATGACTGAGTTCACCAAGTACCCTGGGATAGGAGTTAAGACAGCCTCCTGCGTCATACTTTTCTGTCTCCGGCGTCCAAGCTTTGCAGTCGATACTCATGTGCATCGGCTCTGCCGTTGGCTCAAATGGATCCCTAACAATGCTAACGAGAACAAAGCTTTCAGCCACTGTGAAGTTCGCATCCCCAATGAGCTGAAATATAGCCTCCACCAGCTCTTTATTCGACACGGTAGAACGTGTGGCCGCTGCAGGGCCTCAACTTCGGAGACGAGCGAGGCTTGGAAGGAAACAGTTTGCCCCATTGATCACCTTGTTGAGAGGTCTGGGTTGAGAAAAATACGCAAACCAGAGGGCAAGATGAAGAAAAATAAGAAGGGGAGCGATGAGGATAGCGATTCTGAGTTGAGCGAGCCTGATGAGGCTATATTTGATGACTACCTGGGGAACGGCACTGAGATGACCTCTGAGACAACCCCTGAGACGAAGGACGATTGAAGGATCCCCATCCTACTTTACATTTCAGTTTGCTTCAGTTCGGCTTGGGCATATATACACAGAATATTGCTTTGCGGATATCGAAGTTTGCAGGATGACGGAAACTAGTATATATAAATAGCTCTTTTTTATCTAGTGCTGATGGAGCTGGAGTTGGCTCAGTGGCTCAATACCAGGGCTTTGGGCACGTATTTGATGCATTCTATTAGCTGTGCTACATTCTTACCTCCTCAATCGGCTGAGCGCATGGTTATCTCTATAGCGTTAGTATAGTATAGCTTTTTATAGGAGACACTCCAATAATTATCAGTCGTGGGTTATTTGTGATATATTTATGTTGGTTCAAGGATGATAACTAGAGCATCAAAACCACTGAGACAAAGTAACAAATTTATCATTAATCTCAAAGTTAGAATAGACACCGGGTGAAAATTTCACTTCAGAAATAACTCCCATGTGCCAGCTCCATATTGCCAATAATGGCTTGCTGAGGGCATCCACACTGAGGATATTTTGGTCTTTGAGTTCATGGGACTGGTTGAAGCCATCGGGGCGGAGAATGTATTTACCCGTCCATCCCTTTTTATTTGCCCACGAGGACATTCGACCCTGGGAGTCGCGAGTGGGATTCTCGGATTGGTCTGGAATATCTATAAAGGTCCAATTGACTTTTAGTCTCGTTCCTCCTCAAACCCCGATATGTCAAAGCAATAGCGATCTCTTAATCGATATACAAGGAGACGCGCGCGCCACGCAAATATGGCTTCACTTGCCTCCAATGAGGGGGTTCGACAAATTATCGAACGCATAATCGATGGGACACTATGGGAGAGTGAAGCGTGAGTGTTTTTTGGTCTTTGGGGTCAAATTATCTCTATAATCTGCAGATGCTAATACTCCTCTGTCTTAGAGAAACAATGCTGGTTCGATCCGCGGCAATTGGACTATGCATCACGTCGCTATGCCTTTTCTCTGCCATCAAGTTCACGAAATGGTACAAGTCTGAGCCTGTGATTCCATACACAGTGTCGCCTCCACAGAAATCGACAAATCCCCCGCCGAATTGGAATGAGCCTTCGATTAAACTTTCAGGTTCTTCTGCCATACACTGTTATGCCCCAGCGACGGGCGAGTTCCTGGGCCTCGTTAACCCTTCGACACCCACTGGCATCGACAGATCTATTCAGCTAGCACAGACTGCCCAGGAGAAATGGGCGCGGACGACATTCTCTCAGCGCCGGCAGGTGCTTCGCACGCTTCTGGCATTCATCCTGAAGAACCAGGAGGAGATATTGCGAATTGCGTGCCTCGACTCTGGAAAAACGATGATCGATGCAACCCTTGGAGAGACACTGACTACGGTCGAGAAGCTCCGCTGGACCATTCTGCACGGCGAGAAGGCCTTGACACCGGAGAGACGCCCTACGAACCTGCTCATGATGTACAAGGAAAATAAAGTATACTACGAGCCCCTTGGAGTCGTTGCCGCTTTGGTATCGTGGAACTATCCCTTCCACAACCTGATGGGGCCTATCATTTCTGCAATTTTCTCGGGTAACGGAATTGTTGTCAAGTCATCTGAGAACACAGCATGGAGCGCCAGCTACTTCACCACGATTGCGAGGGGCGCATTGTCTGTGTGTGGACATGACCCGAATTTGGTCCAGGTGGTCGTTTGCTGGCCGCAAGTTGCCAACCACCTCACCTGCCACCCCGACATCGCGCATATTACCTTCATTGGAAGTCGCCCAGTTGCCCATCACGTTGCCGCTAGCGCTGCAAAGGCCCTGATCCCCGTGGTTGTTGAGCTTGGTGGCAAGGATGCTGCTATCGTTCTCGATTCCGCTGCCCCCGACATCTCACGGATCATTGAAATCCTCATGCGTGGTGTTTTCCAGTCGTCTGGACAGAACTGTGTTGGCATTGAGCGTATTATTGCTGGCAACGCTGTTTACGACAAATTGATTACTCTCTTGGAAACACGCATACGCAAGATCCGTTTAGGATCTGACCTGGACTCTTCACCTACTGAGAATGTCGATATGGGAGCGATGATTAACCCTGCATCATTCTCCCGCCTTGAGTCCTTGGTTAAGTCTGCTGTTGCCGATGGTGCGCGCCTCATTGTCGGTGGTAGTCGGTACGAACATCCCGTATATAAGCATGGCAGCTACTTCCAGCCAACCCTTCTCGTCGACGTGACCGCCTCTATGGAAATCGCGAAAGAGGAGTGCTTTGGCCCCATCTGCGTCGTGATGCGCGCCGCAGATGCAGCAGAAGCTGTTGAGATCGCCAACTCCCCGAACTTCGGCCTTGGTGCCTCCGTCTTCGGCGCTAACGGATACGAACTGACTGAGGTTGCGCGCGCAGTGAGGAGCGGAATGGTGGCTGTCAACGACTTTGGGGCGTACTACGCTGTCCAGTTGCCATTTGGTGGAGTTGGAGGCAGCGGCTACGGCCGCTTCGCAGGTGAGGAGGGGCTGCGAGGACTGTGTAATATCAAGGGGATATGTCGGGATCGTTGGAGCTGGATGGGGGCCAAGACGGCTATTCCGCCTCCCCTAAGGTACCCCATTGCCAATACGAGGAAGGGACGCAAACTAGTGACGGCTATTGTGGACTTCGGATATCAACCTGGGTTGTGGGCCAAGGTCCAGGCTTTGGGGAGACTGATCCGCAACTCTTAATGCTTAAATAGATGTAAACTTATTTGCTATCCAATTACATAATTCTAATCATGTTTGAGAATAGTGGTATACAATCATCATTGGCTTAAACTAAGTTACTATAACAGCTATCGTCTATCCTATATGTTGTTCTCTACAGTCTCGACTTGCCAGAATTCAAGCTCTCCCAATGAGACTCCGTAAATGGCTGATATGTTTTGGCGTTTGCCTCGGCCCAAACAATCTCATCTCCCTTGTAGACCTTGGCTGGATCAACTCCCTCTTCTCTCAGAGGAACCTTGTTCTGCTTGTTGTTGTGAATTGGCGTCATGTTCTCGACGATTCGGAGGAAAATCGGCACAGCGTATTTTGGAAGGCGGGTGCGGGTGTGCTGGAGCAATGCTGCGTAATCGAAGTTGCCCTTCATAGCAGGATCAATGTAGATAGCTGCGCAGCCGGCTCGGCCATCGTGGTTCGGCAGCTGAACACCGTAGACGTTTGCCTCTACGACACCTGGGAAATTTCCGATTACCTCAGACACTTCCGCGGTGCTGACGTTCTCTCCCTTCCATCTGAACGTATCACCAAGGCGGTCCAGGAAGAACCATCGGCCATCCTCAGTACGTCTCAAGGCGTCGCCGGAGCGGTACCACAAGTCACCCTTCTTGAAGACGTCACGAATGAACTTCTTCTTCGTGGCATCAGGGTTGTTGTGGTAGCCCTGGAACGCCTTCTCGCTGGGCACGGCCACGAGCATCTCTCCTCCAACCTCATATGGTTCCCTGATGGCAAATCCAGTCTTGGGATCGCGTATGAGGTCTCCAGTGCCTGTATCGCCACGCACGGGAACGAATGTGTCCTGAAGCAGGCGGCGGCGCAGAATGCCGTGGTGCCCAACGGCTGTTGCGAGGTAATCACCATTGCAGTAGTTGACGAGTCCAAAGATTCCTTCCGTCGAGTTGAAAAACTCCACGATCTCGGTGATGCCAAAGCGATCACGGAACTTAATCCAGACATCAGGTCTGAGGCCATTTCCGCTCATGCCTCGAACATTGTTCTGGAGGTCCAGTGGCGACGGGGGTGCAGCCAGGAGGTAGCGTGCGGTTTCTCCGACATAGCTGATCCAAGTTGCGCGAGAGTCTCGCGCATCAACCCAGAAATTGCTTGTGCTGAATTTTTTACCCACGCAGACCGTTACACCACTGGTGAGTTGTTGAAGAGCCGCGCAGGCACCAGTGCCGTGGTAAAGTGGCATACAGTCGTACCAGCGGTCTGATTGCACAGTCCGACCTGTTCCGCATTTGTTCTGAAAGAGAAGTTAGCTTGAGCGCACACATAGGGGTTTAGATGACCTACTGTAATGCAAACTTGGTACATTCGGTCCGTGTTGAACTGGCAGCCTTTGGGCATGCCGGTGGTACCGCTTGACGAGTGTTAGCTGAGCCAAAATATTCTGAGAGTGGACTCACCTTGTGTATAATAAGCACATCGGATCGTCACCTTTCAGATGGTCCCGTAATTCATTTCCTGGTCTTGTCGCTGGAAGCGTAATAACAACGCTCTTTGCGTCCTCTAGGTTGACGCATCTCATGTTAAGCTCTCCCTCTATCACCGACTTCGATTCGTTGATTCTCCCTTGAAGGTCTGGGTCAGCGTCAACGAGTAGTATATTTGCTCCGCTGATCTTGAGGCAATGCACCAGTGCCGCGCCTGCGAGGTTGTAGTTAATTAGAGCAGGTGCAGCCCCAATAGACCACAAAGCAATCCAAATTAACAAGAAGTCGGGCGAATTCTGAAGGTAGACTCCGACGAGGTCCTTGGGCTTCACGCCCTCGGCCAGAAACCACTGGGCATATTGATGGACGCGATCGTATGCCTGGGTCCAGGTGTAGCAGCCTTCGCGGGACCATAGGCACTCGTCATTCTTTTTTCGCAGTGCAGCTTCCTCAAAGAGGTAGTAAAGACTGGTTCTCTTTTGCTTCACTACGTATTGTTAGATGAGAATATTTCGATGGCCAAGTGAAAATGTAAATACCAGCTTCTTCCCAGATCTTTCCTCCCTTTTTAAAGCCCCTTAACGCTGTGATATCGGCCCCAATTCCGGTTTTGGCATCGAAGTACATGGCGGCGGCAGTGGTGCTAGCAGCCACTGCGGCTGCCGCTGCTGTTACATATTTGTTAGCATTTGAGAAATTTAAAACACAATAGCAATATGAGAAATCATCATCCGTTCTGCCCAGCTACTATCAGATCCCGTATATCCATCACCAACAGACCCAGATCGTGAGACTCCATTGACAATGTTATACTGATGAGCTGGGCAGGAACGGCTGTGGTGGGGTCTGGCTCTTGGCGCAAACGTGGGGAAGTGTGGGGAAGCGAACCGAGGGCCATTTCAGTCAAGTGTCTGTCGTATTTCGAGGGGAAATAGTCAAGTATGTAGCGATATAGCGATATGGAAAGTACAGAATAGCAAGGACAAATTCGAGATATTAACAACTAGTATAAAGGCCAAGTTTGAAATGGCCATCCTCCTCCTTTAAGATACAAATTGGACGCTGGGGTACACTAAACCAGGGAGGGACTGGTGTGCACCGAGGTCCATCATATTGACACCGCCATTACCACGGCTAACAAGGTAGCTAACCCCGCATAACGCACGCCTTGCCGGTGTTTGTGGTCAATTATGATATGGGGTGCAGCATATGTATGTTATGCACTGCCAATAATCCATGATTAATACGTTCATAGGCTCGGTGCTCGGTAATTTTGATCCGTAAACCCGTTTCTATATTAGTTATTCGCTATATCATTACTTTCGTCAACGCTCCTATGTCAAGAGCGCTAGCTAGAATACAAGGAGCCAGAACGAATGCGTGCATTCACTCCAACTTTCCCATCCCAACGCCTGTCCACCCCGCCCCTTTCTCCACAAAGCCAATCCACCTCGCCATCTCAGATCCAATTTCCCCGTGGGGAATTTAAGGTCGGCTTAGTAGCCACATAAACGCAAACTGCACGATGTATGAGTACAGGAAGAGGAACTGGGTGCGGCGGTTTTTCTGCGACCGTGCAACCGTATGCATAGCACCTCTGGCGTTATCGGTCGAGTTCTCTGGGAGGAGAACATATTTCAGGGAGCGCAGCTAATTTCTGGTCAGAGTGTGTCCAATTTCCACGTCGATCCTTGACTTACCAAGAAAAACGCGTTTGCTAAGAACGTGTATCCAAATATCGTCCACCCCGCCCAGCCTCCAGTGCCTTGGCCTCTGTTTATTATTTCGCTGAGGACGAGGGTGACGATGATGCCAACGAATTTATATCCTGAGTAGGCCACTAAATCAAGTAGCTGCGAATCGTTCGATATCGAGAGCAGGTAGCTTCCTAGCTTGAGGCCCAGGATCTCCACAAAAACAATGAAGAAGGCGGTCGACGCAGTGTAGCCAAGTAGCTCGGGCTGGAACGCACCACGCAGGCCGGCGAGGAGAGTAGAGAGCAAAATGTAGGTAACAAAGGCCATAACTGCCACAACGTCAACAAGCGCAATGGTTGAGGGGGTCACAGCTTCCTCTTACCTGGAATATACATATCTGGGCTGTTCAGGTCTTCTCTTGGGGGCAAAAACCACCCCTCTTGTCCATTCGGTCCAATTGTTTGCTTTCGGGACCATGGCTTGTGTCTCCAGGGGAAGAGAACCAGGAACAATTTATTGACAACATAAGAGTTCGAGACATTGAAGTAATGCTTGAGGGCCGAGACATTAATGTAGCGATTAAACTGTTGCGCGTTAGTTTCTATTAAAATATGTTTGTTTATCCTCTTACATTTTGTTCAACGTATTCCTGTCCATGTTTCAAAGCTGTCTGACCGACTTGGAATCCCATCTGAGCTGTTTGGTCATTCATAAACCCCCCATAAGCTCCGAACGCGTGGCTGGGACCTGCTGCTGCAGGCCCGCCTTGCTGTTGATAGGGATTGCCATATCCTGACTGTTGCTGGGGCACTGGCGGGGGAGGGGAGCGGAGCTGAGGTACGGTCGAAACATGCTGGGGAACTGGGTGATGTAAAGGCGGCGAGTTTGGAGGGGGTTGCCCATATGTAGGTCGCTGCATCGTGAAGCTTTAGAAAGGAGATTGAAATGGTTGTTTCAAGTATATATGACAAAAGAACGAAAATCGCCGCCTAGAGCTGCTTGAAGTTGTGCAAGTAGTTTACCTCTTGAAATGTGTCCGTGGATAGTTAAGGGGAGCTATACCTAATTAGGTGGAGATTCTGCCACCGCCTTCCGTCATACATCTTCACTGTAGATGATAAGTGTCACTGATGGAAGGGATAAGAACATCTTGAATAGAGCGCCGAATTCACCATGTTGGATACGTTTGAGATTGTCACAACCTCTGGTGTTGTGTTGTGGTCAAGGTCATATACTCCGACTAGCCCAGCTATTATCAACGGCCTCATCAAGAATGTCTTCATCGAAGAGCGCACTCGCGCCGGAGGAGCTGGTGCTTCAGACGATATTTCTGCTGCCAATAACCCCCCTTACAAGCACGACCAACACACCCTAAAATGGACGACAGTGAAGGAGCTAAATTTGATCTTCGTGGTGAGTAAATCATGGATAGCCATATATACATGTTCTAACCTCGCGCGCACTAGGCTGTGTACCGATCACTCCTCCACCTTTCCTGGATCGACAAGCTTGTGGACAATATCAAGACACTGTTTGTCCAACTCTATGGTGACCAGCTTAGAAAGTCCAATACCACTGGTGTTGAGTGCCATTTTGATAAATACTTCGACCAGCAAATTAGAGAACTGGAAGCCACTGCTGCGACTCACGACTTATCAGTACAGTCGACCCCACCTCGATTCGACCAGAAACTGGCCCCAGGAGACGATGAACCACCACCCATTCCTGGACTTTTATCACGAGGTATGCCGCCACTTATATCTCAATTATAATTCTAGAACAAGCTAATCTTCGAGTAGGCCAATCGAGACAAGCCAATTTGACATCCAGCGAATCCACCCCGATTGCGACTCCCGACACCTCAAGACCCTCAACTCCATCCAGCACTGTCCTGACAACAAAGGGTGGACCAGGAGGCAAAATATCGAGGCGGGCACGGAAAGTGACAAACAATGCTTCTTCTGGAGATGAGCGCAAGGGCAAGGGAGGAAAGGTCGCCAGTGCTAAGAAGGGTCGCCGATGGGACGCAGATGGCAATGCTGATGAGGATGATGACACACAGTTGGATTATTCTATTCCGTCTATTGATGTTACAAGTGATGGGGACACCGAAGGCACCAACTTGCCCGGGGCAATGGAGGCTGTGGATCAGGAGTCGTGGGGCTCTAAGACAGGCAAGGGCCAGTTTGTTTTGAAAGATCTTGATGATCAAGTGCATGCTATGTTATCCTCGGCAGACTCAAAGAAGGCTGCTGCAACGACTGCGCCAGCTGGCATCGTTGGTTCCAGCTTGTCTGCTATCGGAGGGCTATTCAGGAACGTCGTTGGGGGCAAGGTGTTGTCGAAAGCAGACCTCGACAAAGCGATGAAGGGAATGGAAGATCATCTTCTGAAGAAGAACGTTGCCCGTGAAGCCGCAATGCGGTTATGCGAGGGTGTAGAGAGGGAGCTTATCGGAACCAAGACGGGGAACTTTGAGAGCACGGAAGCGAGAATTCGCGCTGCTATGGAAGTCTCCCTCCAGAAGATTCTGACCCCCTCCACATCCCTCGACCTTCTCCGTGAAATCGACGATGTCACTTCGCCCTCGACCGTTTCGCTCAAGAAAGCTCGCCCCTATGTCATCTCCATCGTCGGTGTCAACGGAGTCGGGAAATCGACCAACCTCTCCAAGATCTGCTTTTTCCTGCTCCAGAACAAGTACAAGGTCCTTGTCGTCGCCTGCGATACTTTCCGTTCCGGTGCTGTTGAGCAACTTGCCGTTCACGTGCGTAACTTGAAGGAGCTGAGTGCGAGAGAGGGAGGACAGGTCGAGCTCTACCAAAAGGGTTATGGCAAGGATGCTGCAAGTGTTGCGAAGGATGCAATTACCTTTGCTGCGCAGGAGAAGTTTGATGTGGTTCTCATTGATACTGCCGGTCGTCGCCATAATGACCAGCGTTTGATGTCGTCCTTGGAGAAGTTTGCAAAGTTTGCAAACCCTGATAAACTCCTCATGGTTGGCGAGGTATGTTTTCTCCTATCTTTCGTACGTGACTTCGCTAACGATTGCACAAGGCGCTCGTGGGCACTGATTCTGTTGCTCAAGCAAGGAACTTCAATGCTGCATTTGGTAGCACGAGAAGGTTGGACGGGTTTATCATCTCGAAGTGTGACACTGTTGGCGACATGGTAAGGTCTCCCCCCGAGATTGTATGACTCACGACTGACATCTCCCAGATTGGAACTCTCGTCTCCATGGTGCACGCGTCGGGAACACCCGTTCTGTTCGTGGGTATGTGACAGCTTGCCTTTTCGTTAATGTGACTCACCATACTGATTTACTTATAGGTGTTGGCCAGCACTACTCTGACATTAGGAGTCTGAACGTGAAATGGGCGGTCGACAAACTCTTGAGTCCAGTCTAGTCCTCAATGTAACATAGGCGTATACCTTCACATAGTGCAGGTAGATGCTGGCAATGATATATATATTATCCAATCCTTTTATTGACAATGCACTGGAATTGCGACTTCTTTAGCCCTGACTGTGCCGACGCTCCTAAGTATTCCAACTATAATAGATGCCTGGTGGTATCCTGTAGAGTAATAGGGAATTCTAGTGTGCAACGACGAACAATCCTATCCTACACTTGCGGCGGAATGCTTAGCAGACAATGTGACTGTTACCCCTGAATCTTTTGATAGACAAATCCATCGGCCTGGCATACGCTCAGACTCGAATACCGGCGCGCAGATTTCGTAGTGCTTTTATCCCACAGCTGAGACCTAACTTTAGGCATGAATTCAACCCTTCAGGACGTTACTCCACTCCAACCACCTCTTCTCAGCCTGCCCAATCAACCCCGCCATCTGCTTCCTCCCCAGCACAGCACCCCCAACCTTCTCGACGCCAATCAACCTCGTCTCGCCGCTCGCACAATCCAATAATACCGTAACAGTCTCCTCGCACAGCCCCTCCTCAAACATATCCGGGTCAATCAACACCCAATACTGCCCTCCAGTCTCCTTGGCCTTGAAAACTGCAAACCCAACCGCAATCGGCAGCCCCCTCAACTCCAACCTCTTCGCGCCACTCACAAGATCCGAGCACACGACCGCTCCCCGATCCGCCGCCCACGTCGCCTCAGGCAAATACACATCCTGCAGCGCAGCCACGACCGACGCCCAGGCAGCCTCAAACGCATTGCCGTCCAGCGAGATGAAGAGGATATCAATATACAGCACCCAAAACGCCTTCACCTCGTTACTCTCCTCCTTCTCCCCCTCCTCATCCTCCTCTTCATCACCATCAACCACAGGCCCCCAGATCTTAAGACACTCATCCCCAACCAGCGCACTCGCATGCAACAACGCATACACTCTCGCCACCAATTCCTGCGCCATCTTACTCGGCGGCATCCCCGGCAAAAACTCCGGCGCACACCCTGTCGCCAACTCGATATTGGGAACGAGCAGGTCCAGCTCCTGCGCTGTACTCTTCATCCCCCCCTTATGGCGGTTCGCAGACGACGAACTCGGCGCGGCGGTGCTCTCAGAGTACCCCGCTGCATCAGCGAGCAGGATCTCCCCGCGCACGCCGCATACTGCCGTCGTGTCGCCGATGCGGATCACGGCGCTGCCGTTGGCGTGCGTGAGGGAGCCTTTGTGGGTGTGTGGTGCGCGCGGGGCGG
>JPJR01001424.1:0-28993 GCA_000750675.1 Pseudogymnoascus sp. VKM F-3808 | reverse complement strand
CCCCTCCCAACCTTCTCCCATCTCTCCCTCCCCCTCTCCCGCCTCGCCCTCTCCCGGCTCTCCCTGACCCTATCCTCCACTTCCGCCCGATTGATGGCCCCTAATGCTGCTTCGAGTCGGCGACGACTCAGAGCGCGGTCTCGAGCGCTCTGTCCCCGCGCGCGGCGCAAGTACCACTCGGATTCTCCCCCGAGAGAATCGTACGGGACCGGCGAGCGCGAGCGAGAACGCCCGCCGATGGCTTGGTGGTCGATGTGTGCAAAGGGGGAAAGGACTTCTGCTTCTTTGCCCTCCAATGTCAGTGAGATGCCATCAAGCATAGAAGGAGATTTACCCTGTTGGGGGAGATCTAGACCATCCATGATGATGCGACTGGTCGAAGCCACAGGTTCCCGTAACGAGCAATCTATGCCACTAACTCTATAGTGACAGCTGGCACAGGCGCCTTTGAAGTGGCCGTCCACTATAACGCAGGGCTGACCCAAAAACGGACCACAACCTTTACTGCAGTGATTGCAAGGATACGTAGCCTCCCTGCCCACGTGCTGACCGACCCAGGCCTCGGAGTTCCTGACCGTGTTGATGTGGAATCCGTCACTGACATTGGTCACGTCGCGAACGGGTGCAAAGGTGAGGAGGATAGAAAGTGCCTTGGAGCGGATTCCCAGGGGTATTGTGCGGCCGTTTAAGGTGATGGGTTCTGTGTGCGTGGGTATATTTCCCATATATCCAGAGGTATGCTCACTTTGTCCGGAAGAATTGTCTCCAGCGACGGTAGGGGTGCCCTCGCCGTGTTCCCTCGAGTGGGAGCGGATACGAGTCTGGATGGCGGAGGGGTTGTTGGTGGTTTCGGGAGCCGGAGGAACGGGGATGCGAGTCTGGGTGGTGGAGGTATTGTTGGTGGTCTCGCGAGCCAAAGGAAGGGTGCCTCCAGGCAAAGCTCCAGACATTGCGGGTGGTTCAGCATCGTTTTTTTTTCTGTAGCATGGGAGCGTCTTTCGGCCATGACTAATCTGTTGATGTGTAAGTAAATGTCTAAAAGAATGGAATGGGGGACCAGGGAGAGATTACCACAAACTCGGATTCGTGGTGCTGGTAACAGAAGGAGGAAGACAAGTTGTCGGATTGGACTTGTACACGTGCAGCCTTCAATACTTGTAACTATACAATTAGAATACTTGTTTGCTAGAATTGTGATTATAATCATGCACAAAGTTAAATCATTCTTGGGGAGCAGTAGTTTTGTTTGCCCCAAGTTAGCACGTCCTTGTATTTTACAGTTCGTGCCTTCCAATGAACAAAGCAAAACGACAGTTTCAATAAAATCACGTACAGAAGAGCAGCAGAATTAAAAATGCATATCTTTATTTCGCTTATACAGTAAGTGCCAACAATAAGTTTATAGTAAATAATTCTCGAAAATAAATTGCTGTGCACTTACCGTTCTCAGTCCCAACTGATAACTGTTGTGTTGGTCACGTGACATAGCTGTATAAAAGCCCACGTCGAAGAAGCGGATGATTGAGAGAAAATTGATGATCGCAGGTAGGGGTGTGATCGAGGGGCATATTATAGAGGTCACAAGGTTTCGCTCGAGCAGCCCACTGGGAATAGGGGCTGTGTATGTAGCAGAAATCAATTAAACTATACCAACACTTCGGCAATCAGAGACGTCACATATATAAAAACTCAGCAAGTATTATCTTTGGAAAAAAAGTAAATTCCGTCACGCCATAAACAAAAAAAGGTATCTCATCACACACGTCTACAGACTCTGCTTTCCTCTCGTCTCAATGGGCAAGCCCAACATGGCAACTAATGCGGCAAACATGAGAGCACCACTTGCGTAAATTGGTGCTTTCGGGTTGGTAGTGGCAGCGTAAATGGCGATAAGCGGCGCGCAAATACCGGCCACACGGTTCAGGAAACTGGCGATACCAGATCCTGTTCCGCGACTCGGCGCTGGGAACACCTCGGGAGTGTACGCGTACAGCACACCGTACATGATGTTCTGGAAGAAGGACTCGATGCAGGTGAAGATGAGCTGGAAATCGGGGTTTGTGCTGATGGTGAAAAGGAACAGACAGACACCCGTCAGAAGTGTGGCAAGGGCCATTGTGCCCTTGCGGCCAATGTACTTGATGTTGACAGTGTAGCAAGCAATGATGGAACCGGGAACACCACAGATGGAGATGATGGCGTAGTTGCGGTACACAATGTCTGTTGGCGTAGGAGGGGCATTGGGGTCAACGCTCGTAAGGTATTGGGTAAGGAAGGCATTGAAGAGCGGGTATCCCATTCCAATGGTAGTCCAGCAGAACCACAAAAGAGCAGTGTTGACACCGAGGCGCTTGTAGGCGAAGAGAGGCGCAATGCGCTTAGTAGAGAACTTCTCGAGTTGGCGCTTGATAATCTCGCCAGTAGAGAGAGCTTGGTCTGGGACCTCATCCATGCTGCCTCCTATGGCGTCAAGAACCTCCTCGCTGATCCAGGTCTTGGACTTGTTCTTGAAGGCAATGCCTCTAACGACGGCGACAGCCTCGCGTTGGCGGCCACGGCTGAGCAGGAACTTTGGCGATTCAAAGAGGTGGAAGAAAAAGAAGCGGCAGATGAACATGGCAAAGGTGAAGGCTCCCATGGAGAAGTTGAGATATCTCCAGCCCATGTTGGACGATTTCGTACAGCACGCCTCGCCAGGACCGACGGTGTTACAGGCGGAGAGCGATTGGTCGCAAGAGTAGTTTGGGATGAATCCCCAGGCGAAGAGCGAGCCGATCAGCTGACCAATGGGCCAGAATACACTCAACATAGTGAGAAGGTTGCCGCTAGCAAATGGGAGGAACTCGAGGAATAGGGCGCCGTCGACTGGCAGGTTGCCGCCAACACCACATCCGAGCGCGGCGTAGAGACCGCAGACGGTGATCCAGTTCTGCGCGCCTCCAACTGCAAGACCAAACACACCAGCCATGAAGAGAGTGATGTTGAAGGCTGGGCGTCTTCCAATCGCGTCACAGGCAACACCCCAGAAGGCGGCACCAATACACAATCCAACGAAGAGTGACAGTGTGGTAAATCGGACCTGGGTGTCGGAAATGCCAAACTCGGCCGAAAGCGAGGTCAGTGTTAAGGCGACACCCTGCAGCCAGAGGTTATCAGCCAACCAGCCGAAGCCGCACAGCACAAAAAGCTTCCATTGGTAGCGGCCCATGCCAATATCTTGAATGGCGCGGTTGATGACCTTTGACTTGCGATCGTAGGCCGAGTCGGTGCCGCTGGCAGCAATTTCAGCGTCGATTTCGGCTCTCAGCTGCTCAATGGTGAGTCCATCTTCGCTGCTGTCGCCGTGGCTGCCGATATGGCTCTCCTGGTCGCTTTCGCGGTCTGCAGGCGCATCGCCCTCGGACTTCTGTTTTTTTTCCTTGACGGAAGTGCTGCGGGTGCTGAGTGCCAATGGAACGTAGGTTTCTGGGTACTCCTCAATGTCATGCTTCCCGAACGGGTTCATGAAGAACGGCATCGTGATCTGCGTGGTGAGTCGTCGGCTACGATCTGTTTATCAAAATGCCGTGAGCTGTCAAACTACGCTTGATCCGGTCTTTGGCGACAAATGTCAATTTCAATGGCAGGTCGTTCGTACAAATGGGTTCGCCGTTTATATCATGCTATGCAGAGCACAGTTTCAGTATCACGCGACACGAGGACTTACCCTATGCCACTGATATGCGTCTGCAACTAGGCCGACCGAGTTGAGGATGTCGAGCGTGCGAGGATGTTAAAGCACAAGAGGTATAGGTGATAACGAGACTCTGGGTTAATGAGAGAGAAGAAGATCGTCTGTGTCGGATTATGGCAGGATAGGAAGAAGAAGAGTAGAGAAGGAAGTTGGGGAGAAAGATAAGTAGGGAAATGTTTCACGCGTAGCCGACAAGGCGAACAGGTCGGGAATGGATCTTGAACGCTTCGGGCTTGCTTTGGTCCGCCTTCAATGGCGCCAAGCATTTGGTGTGGGATTTGGTAGGGATTTGGTAGGGGCTGTTATTCGAGGGCAGCCAATGTAAGACACGCAAAAATACCCACGACTCATGAACAGGGCAATGATTATCGGTGGATTCTACGCCGTCGCAACACCGCCGAAAGGGTCCTGCAGGGAATTGGCAGGGAAGACCAGCAGGGAATTGCCCCGGACGGAGACGGCGACACCTAAGATCAACGAATTGTCAAGGAGTGGTCAACGAATGAAGGGGACAACTCGGGTGGAAAAGTCTGCAGCTAGCGTCTCTAGGCCATGTCACGGGATTTTAGGCCCTTGGATCATTGGATGCTGGAATTGATGGAGACTTGTATCGACGACACTTTTGATCATCGTTGATATGATGTACTGTAATACTCGGTATGCACTATAATATGCGCCTCTTTCTCTGCTGACCGTAACTGTTAGCTGTGGCTATGTTGCGCTTTTGCCGCCATGACCTTAAACTTCACCGCAAACACATTTTGTTAAGGCTGTTAGGGGGGTCAGACATGACGTCGACGGCGTTGAGATCCCGCATGACGTACCACACCACGCGAGCGTAAACCCCACACAGAGCCACACAGAACCACACAGGTGCATTTTGGTGCATTTCTCCAAGGTATCCAAGCAAATAGGAGGGAAATCCAAGCACACCAAGAAAATTCACCCCACGCTCTTGTTGGTGTCGTACTTCGTATTGTAGCCACTCACCATCAATAGCTTTCCCTCGCTACCCCCACTTACCAGGATAGGAGATTGTCATTTTACTTCGTAAACTCTCACCCCGGGCTGATTATAGGTGATTATAGGTGATTATAGCTGTCTAACACTCACCGGCGCTACTTGGCCTGCAGTAACCTGCAGCAGCTGAATGGAATCAATACCGGCCGCAAAGTAAATGAGGAAGGTGCGAATGAGGCTACCCGGTCGTCGGTCGACCTAGCGTTTTACTTACGGTCCGCGTTCAGCGGTTCAGCAATCATATTGTTGAGACAGGATTGCTTTCCCGCCACCACCCTATCCACTTCTCTGTCCTCGGCATCCTAATTTTCCCCTTGCCGATCGGAAATTCGGCATGCATGGAAACCACGTGCAATTCTTCCATTTCAACAGCATCAACTCTTCTCTCTAGCGTATTTCGTGCATGCGACCAAAAAGCGTGGTGTTCACCGGGGTCTAACTCGATAAAATGGACGCAGCTTTAAATCGAATATATTTTTGTCTATGCTTATCTAATAATGTACAAGTAAACTCTACCAGCGCCGCGGGCGTGGAAATTCGAGTTCTGATGAGGTGTTATCGTTATCGGACCATCGCTAAGTCAGCCAATCATGAATTCTGCCTCTTAATAGCCAATCGATTTGCGGGGGTTCGCTATGATGTCGAAAAGTTGCAACAGCTTAGATTTAGATAATTGAAATAGTTCAGAAAGATGCGGTGGGGGAGGTGGGACTCGAAATTTGGCGGCGAAATTAATAATTTCTCGCCTCTAGAGCATACCTCGCGGGTCTGGAATGATCCGATGGTATCCTTGCCACAGCCATAATTTCTCTTAGTTCTCCTACGGCGCAGGAATGTTCTTATTGTGAGCGCGGAGAGCGAACATATCTCCCGCTAGACCGTATACTCTTGGTTCTCGATGGATAGGATTGAAGATCCAGTATCGTCTCCTCAGCACAAGTTCTTTGCCGTCGAGAAGTTCTTGTTGTCACTGGCAGTGTTGTCGTGGATGGGATGCTACAACCAGCTCAAGGCCATGCCTGCCCCTGACGATCTTATTTCTGCTCCATATTCCCATTGCCCGGATACTTATATAAAGCAATACCCCCCTTTTTAACCCCGCACCCCAACAGATTTCCCCGCCCATTCCCCCTCATTGCACCCCACTAACATCGCGAGAGATATTATACCCCTCGTTTTCAACGACAACCGTTTTCGAAAACTAAAATCAAACACAATGTCGCATGCTTCCAATGGCATATACCCCCGCGGCAGACAGCTTAGTATAGCAATGGTGACGTTCAGGGTCTCCTCTTTCTTGGCGGGGGAGAGGCTGCTGTCTTTTATGCGACACTTTGCACATGACCCCTGATGCAGCCTGTGGAAGTTGGAGCGACAGTTTACGAAAACGTCGGCAAGCAAGTTCTCGACACGTACAGCAATCCTCATGGCATTATATGTAGCCGGTAGTAGTAGCAACAATATACATGCACCATTCGAATATAAAGTGTCGGATACATGCCAACGGCCGCCGACTTGCGAGGCTTAGTCTAGTGGCCAGAAATTCTCACTCTGGAATTCGGAATGGGGGCTTCATTATAGTACGTCAGAACTGGTTTAATTATATCTATATATATACCATTAGTAGGCCCCAGTTTGCAAGAAGTAATATAATAACCTAGAATCCTCATGTAGACAATTACAGTTCGGTTAACGTTCTTTCTAATTGTATATCAGGCTTAAAACCTCCGAAGGAAGCCACGACCGGGGCTTTGCTTTATAATTGTTCTTTCTATATCTGAAATTCGAATGATTTGGGGAAGCTGCGACTAAGACTTTGCTTTGTATCGTTCTTTCCATATCTGAAATTCAAAATATCAAGGGAAGCTGCGACTGAGGCGTGCTTTGTAATTGTTCTTTCCATCTCTAAATAGTTCAAAAGATTAGGGGAAGCTACGACTGAGACTTAGCTTGGTAATCGTTCTTTCCATATCTGGAATTAAAAAATTAGGGGGGGCTACGACTGAGGTTCTTTCCATATCTGAAACTTAAAAATACCCTGTGGATCCTCACTTTAATGAACAGAATGTAAATGCTTTGCCGTGGTACAATTCATTATCATAAAATTGGTTCAGTATACATGCCGCAGCGTAGGTTGGCACGTACGATTATTAAATAGCCTTCGGCAGCTCTTACTTTATTGGTGTTACTTGAGTAGACATATGGAAATATTTCTAGTGCGGCCAACCGATGTCCAAAGCTTTCACTTGGGAAATCAGAACGAGAGGTGGTATATTTGTAGAATACAGCAATAATCGATTTACCACTCATCAAAACTGATCATTGATCCATCTCGACAGGTGCACTATTGAGTTCCGTTCCTGCTATGGCACGACAGAACTTATAAACTGGAGATTCTCACTTTGTGAGTATGCTGAAGTCCCTGGCTAAATCGTCAGACTGATACAAACCCGGCGAATGCTTTGGGGTTAAAAAACCCAATTTAACAACTCTGTAAATATATATATATATATTATATCTACGTTATATATTATGGTGAAGCACACCCCCCTAACAGACTTCGGAGCTCAACATACAGCGTAGCTATAATCAATATATGATCACTGCTAGCCCATAACAGTATCATGATCAATGTGCCACCACGATACTCCAACCCCGAATGCATGACTAAAAAATGATAATTCTAACAAGTCACGTGTCACATCTCACCGTTTATAGAAACCAGGCCCTTCACCTAGAAGCTTGCTGGGAAAAGACTGGCTCTTTGAATTGAAGAGGATGAATCCAATTAGTCTATTCCAGAAACCGGAGCAAGCACACAGGAAACGTTGTTCAATGCCACTCCGACGCAACTCCAAGAGCCGTAGAAGATGAGCTATCCAATATCGCAATTCCCACTTTAGCAGAATGGAGTTCTGGGTGTTACAGCAGCAGATTATATAGCGTAGTTTATGATATTATGTTACTATACAATGATTCATATCCACCACTCCCAGTATTCCGTCTCCGAGTGCCAAAATGATACCTTTGATAAGGCAAAAAACAGAGCAAAATCAGCGTTTACTATGTTTACTATAAACCGTATGGGATACATTTTCATCTCAAGTAAGAGGTTGATGAGAAGACAGTCTAGTTTAAAGTGGGATGGGCCTCTTCAGTCAATGCCAGTGAGCAGAGTAGGCACGCACGCATTTTCCTTCAACACCCCAAATCAAACGCCCCAGACCATGACACATGGAATATGAACTTTCGAGTTGTCAATACGGAGTGTCAACGATAATGATTTTGTTGAAACCTCTAGTGAGGGGAAGTGACAAGAAAGTTCATAATTCACGACAGATGACGTGGCAAAAAGGATACCGAACACCAGAAGCTTCTCACATTGCCAGAACAGGATCTTGGGCGTCAATTCGCATTCTAGATCTGACTTTGGGCCGCAGAAATAAATTAAATAGCATAGTTATAATTGAATTGCTGTGCCACCCGCCCGTCCGTGCCGTCCTCATCTATCACCGCCATGACAAGACGCTCAAACTTGTGGTGTCGCGCGGGGAAAGCCTGTGAAGGGCTTTCCAGCCGCTTTCCACCGCGTGACCCTTAAGTCCGTTCCGTCAGGTTCGCAAGCAGTACTCTAAAAATTAAAAGAGGTATGTACATTCTACTGCCTCGGTCGATCAGATGTCAAGTTACCAGCTGCACCAGACTTCGGCGACTTCGAGGGCGTCGGGGACGTCGGGGACGGCAAACCGACAGCATACCAATGCGCCCCAAACGAGCCACTCCAATTCTCCAATCTCCAAGTTTCTCCAAGAGTTCTCCAAAGTGTGGAAAGTGTGGACATCATGTGGGTAGTAATATGGAGTTTAAAACCACCGATTGGCCCCTGCTTATTTACAACCTGCTTGCGATTAACATTTATCGAACCAAAATAAGTCTACTCCAGACCTTAATTAGTGTGATAATCCCCGCTACCAAGCCCTTGGTCCGTCTTGGTAAGAGGGGCAGCCAAGCCACACTACGCTATCTCGGCAGGGAAGCCGCCAAGCCACTCCACAATAGGCAGGCTCGGCAAAGCTTGCCCATCCTGTGGTGCTGTCAGACTCCCGAGTCAGAAAGCTTTGTGTCAGTAGATTCCAATGTCTGATGGACTCGACCACCTCAACGCTGGTTCAAGCTGCCAAACCTTGCATCTAACAAGGAAAAGTGAAAAAAGATCGCCGTCAATAATCTCCTTGCTTCCCGCTAGGTACCACCGAGTCAGCTTTTGCTCTGCCCTTTTAATATGGCCCCAGCTTTGAACTATCCCTAGGTTCAACAAACAAAAGACTCTTACGTAGTAGCTTCATCAAACATGGGACGTAGCACTAATATAAGTACAATTCCATTCCTCACTTTTACTCCTCCACCGAAACTTCAAATCCTTCGAAATGCAGTTCCGTAACATTGCGCTCTTCGGCGCGCTTTGCGCCACCACCGTCCTGGCCGCGACGACAAGCCATACCTACACCAATGTCATTCAAACCGGTCCTAGCGAGGCCCTCATGGTCTCTGATGGCTCTGCTCTCGATGGACCAAAGTTGACCCCCGGCAACAATGCTACCACCTTCGATTGGTGGTATTTTGACGCCGTTTCGACCAACGGCGCTTCTGCCGTCGTCATGGTCTTCTACCTGTCTACCGATTTGGGCTTCCCATTCGTGCCTCCGCTTTCGACTCTCTCCGTCGACATCTTTGCCACTTTCGATGATGGAAGCCTTGTGTTCTTGCCATTGAACAACCTGCCTTACAAGGCTGGACAGGCCACCGTTACCACCGACGGCGACGGAGCCTCTGGTAACTGGCAAGGAACTGGATTCTCTTTCGAGGGATCCCCCGACTTGTCCACCTACAAGGTCATGGTTGACAGCCCGGTTCTTGCCATCAAGGGTACTCTTGAGCTGAAGTCTGTAAGTATAAACATGCATACCTTTCAACACTAGAACAAAAACCAACGCTAACCCTCCTTAGCACGCACCTGCCCATTACCCATGTGGACCCAACGAGGCTGGCCAGAAACTTGATGTCTCACCTAATGTCGGATGGGCTAATGCTATGCCCGATGCAGATGCCGTCGCAGACTTCACCGTCCTTGGCAGACCTCTCAAGTTCACCGGTGTCGGTTACCACGACAAGGTAAGCATATCCTGAGACGTGTTGGTAAAGCTTATACTAACACATACTAGAACTGGGGAGACAAGCCATTCACCACCCACGTGTCTAGCTGGTACTGGGGACATGGCAGACTCGGCCCGTACTCCATCGTTTGGTTCGATGTCCTCGGAAAGGACGGAACCGAATACTTCAGCAGCTACGCCGCCAAGGACGGCAAGATCATTGTTGCTGCCTGTGGTCCTGGTACCATCAAGGTTCGCCCAACCGGCAAGAACTCCCAATACCCCCCCAAGATCACCTCTGGTAACCCAGAGGGTCTTCACATCGACCTTGACCTTGGAGCGGAGGGTATCCTCCGCGTTGATGTCAAGGCCGACACCGTCCTTGCTGACGCCTTCCTCTACAACCGCATGTCTGGTCTGCTCACTGGTGGTATTGATGGTGGCCCTCAATACACCGGTGTCTCTGTGTACGAGGAGTTCAAGCTCCAGTTCTAAGAGCACAAACCTTTGTAACAGTAGTTTAATCACAATATTAAATTATTACTTTCTTGATCAATTTGAGCACTGGCGTAAACTGAATGAAGTAATTATGTGACAATATAGCTCTATGATAGGTCGAAGCCAGCACTAATAACCGCGGCAAGTTTGAGCCGTGCCTAATGCGGTATAATGTTGCCGGTCAGTGCATATTTAAGCTCGAAATAATGCAATAGTGGGGAATGGGGAGCCGACCTTCCCCGGAAAATACGCCACTCGGTCAAGTTCCCAGTGTCAATACGTTCGATTAGCAGCGATAAGCTCGGTATGGACATTTGGGGATCGACCGGGCTGACTCGATTGCTGGCAGCTAGGGCCTTATTTCCCCAGCTTAACATCTGGGGAAGGGTCGTCTGCTATAGCTTTCGATTCACTCCCAGGACGCCACGTTCTGATCTGAGACTCCGAAAATGATATACCAGAACCCGAAAACCATCCAGGTGCCAAATGTAGATATCCTGACGCTTCTCTTTGGTAATTTATGCGCTTCACTTTTTTCAATCACAGATTTGAGGGCTAACGTTGCAATTTTAATAGATCATGAGAGGTGCAGCGCCAAGGAGGACTCCCTCCTCCACGCCGAAGCGACAAACCCCGAACGAAGCATAACGAAATCGCAGGCACGGGTCTTGACGAAGCAGGTTGCGCATGGCTTACGCAATGGATTTGGCATTGGAGCCAACGGGCCGGGCAAGGACGTTGTAATGGTTATGTGCTCGGGACAGTCGTTACTCCCAATGCTCTTTTATGGTGTGATCGCCGCCGAGGGAGTCTACTCCGCCGTTAGCACTTCCGCCACCGTGAGCGAATTGTCAAAGCAGATGGAGCAATGCCCAGTCAGCCTTTTGGTGTGCACTCCCGACACGAAAGAGGTCGCTTGCAAGGCTGCTGAGAAGTGCGGGCTGTCGAATGCCAAGATCGTGGTTCTGGAATCAAGTTCTGAGTGGAGTCTCAGATCACTGTCGACCGGCTCCAATTACATTTCAGAGAAGCAGCTGGACTGGAGAAGGATCACGGACGCCATGGAGCTCGAGAACTCTTTGATATGCCTGCTCTTTTCGTCTGGAACGACTGGTCCGCCAAAGGGTATGTTTAAGCGTCGTAGAAAATAACCAATACTAACTGTGATAGGCGTACGCCTCTCCCACCAGAACTTGGTATCTGAAGCAGTCCTCCCCGGCGACCTGTCAAAGGAGCACTTGAGGAAGGCTGAGGCAGCTGGCGAACCCCCGTTCGAATATCGCACCCTCGCCCATCTCCCTGTTGCCCACATTGCAGGGCTGCAGGGATACCTTGTAAACCCTTTTTACGCGGGAGGCCTCGTATACTGGATGCCGAAATTCGATTTCCAGCAGTTCATGGACAACATGAAGAAGTTCCGCATCACGATGCTCTTCAGTGTCCCGGCCATCTACCTCTTGATTGCTAAGTCGCCGGCGGTGACCGATCACTTTGACAAATTGATGCTTGCTCAAAGCGGTGCTGCTCCATTGGGCCCGGAGATCCAACGGGCAGCGAGTATGAAGCTTGGGAAGGGCAAGACGTTCATCAGTCAAACGTGGGGACTGAGTGAAACGACGGGTAGCGCCAGCTCCAATCTTTGGGGCCCAAAAGATGAGACCGGAAGCGTTGGCACATTGTTGCCGAACATTTCATTGAGGTGTGTAAACCGCCACTATGCTACAAATCTCAGGTTACTAATGCCAGTGCAGACTCGTCGATGAGGATTTTAAAGATGTCGAGACCGGCAAGCCAGGAGAGATACTTATAAAGGGGCCTGTGATTTCAAAGGGATATTACAACAACCCAGAGGCCACAGCAGGATCTGTCCATGGTGACTGGTTTTGCACTGGTGATATCGGCATCATGCGCGAAGAGAAGCTCTATATCGTAGACAGGAAGAAGGTTAGGAGAGTATGCGCCATACTGCCCGACCAAGGACTGACAGTCCATAGGAACTCATCAAATACAACGCTCACCAAGTCGCACCAGCCGAGCTCGAAGCCATCCTACTCTCGCATCCTCTCATCTTGGATGCTGCCGTTATTGGAGTTGAGGGAGAGGGAACCGAGTTGCCAAGGGCCTATGTGGTTGCTGACCAGACCAAGATTTCAAAAGAGCAAATCCATGAAGTCGTCAACAGCGTCGTTGCGAGCTACAAAAGGCTCAGGGGTGGCGTTTTCTATATCGATGAGATTCCCAAGACTGCGTCCGGGAAGATTCTCCGGAAGGATCTTCGGATGTTGGCAAAGAGGACTACATCAAGATTATAGAGGGCGAGAGTGCCCCTGTAGACAACAATCCATCATACATTACACAGTCTTGACATGAAAGGATATTTTTGGCCCCCGGCGCCCACCATGGGGTATGACTGCACAACTGGCTGGCTCTCCTTGCATCCGTAGTTGCACAACTCGTGCATCCGTCGCTGCATAAAACCCCCTCTGTAGATGCGTAGTTGCACAACTAACTGACTCCTCTTTCACAACTCAGTAAACGCACGTGACTATTGGCCAGCCCATCAACCATTTGCATACATCTGTGGGAGGAACGGGATACCAACGGTCCGTGCCGGTTGCATAATGCTACGGTCCGATTTGTGAAGACGGGTGCTGAGCAAGTGCTCTACTTGCCACTGACGTACTCTGTCACTGACTCGGAACATTCGTCGGCACCTGGCGACCAGTCCCGTTCATAGTGCCCGCCAGGTGATTAAGCTGCCTTGTGGCGACCGTGATATCCGCCATAAACCGTGGAGATAGCTCTTTCCACGGTTTATAAGAATCTATAATAGATTATTGATGACTGTTGATGGTTGATGTACCGGCAGTTCTTATCGATTGGCCCATCTTTCAGGGGTAATCTGTGTTAAGAGTGGGGATGCGGGGGTGTGCATGGTGGCGTATCCACCATAACCTCGGGTATTGACTCGACGCAACTTACGTCGCGCTTTCTTTCACACTTATTTTTTATTTTGCGCATGCCAAATGATGACGAGTGCCTGATCCAACGTCTATGTCAGGCACCGCGGTCTAAATCTAGCTCATGGCAGGAAATTCCTTCGTCATTCAAGCCCACGCCTCGGGCCATATCTCCATATTCAAATGTATATTTTTGTCGTGATTCGTAGTTATGCTCTGTATATGTTGCCTTCACATCGCCGAAATTTATATAGAAGCTCTCCATGACCATCATAAACAAACTCTCTTGATAGACACTCCCATCCATCAATAAACAGATCGATACGATGCACTCCTCAACGGATAAGGACATCCATGATGTCTGGGGATACAAGTACGAATTTACCGACCTGCATTGGACCGAAGAGCAGCAAAAGCCACTTAGGTACTCATATGATACCCTTGGAGAGGATGTGTTAGCGCGAGTAAAAGACCTGCAGATGAAAAAGGCGGCTGAGAATGGCGAGGCTGCTGGAAAAGGCGCCCCTAGGAAGACTGACTTATACGACTCGCTAAAGTCTATCGCTTTGAGCAAAGAGGATCCGGTTGTCACCAAGTTTTGGGAAAATGTACACACTGTACCCGACTGGGTCGACTGGGACCAAATCAAGCGCGGACAAGATGTGAGGAATACTACAAAATTCCTGAGAATCACGTGCTGACCTGTTCCTTGAAGGTGTTCTACAGGTATGGTGAGGCTTCGATGACCGGTCTGGCCTTTTCGAGTCTATTGGGTGGCATGGTAAGTCTTCTAGCTAGCGCTGTTCCCGCATAACTCTAACTCTTCAAAGGCCGCCGCTCGAATTGTGGAAACGCTGGCGAGGACGGGAGGCTTCGCTCCTAGGGTTGCCAGGAATCGAATGTATGCATAACTTCTAGCATATCTATGATTTTGAACAGCGTGTTGATTTTTATTATAGGTTAGAGACCACCCAGTTTGTTCTGCAGGTCACCAACTCTCTGGAATCCGTCCAACCGGGCGGTGACGGACATGTATCAGCCATTCGCGTGCGTCTGCTCCACGCCATGGTCCGCAATAAGATCCTCGCTATGGCCAAAGAAAGACCAGACTACTATGACGTCGAGGAGTTTGGAACACCAATAAACGATATTGATTCCATTGGCACCATTTCAACGTTTTCCGCTCAACTAGTGTGGATCGCATTACCCGCACAGGGTATCTACATGAGAGAGCAAGAAATCGAAGATTACATTGCATTGTGGCGTCTGGTGGCGTATTATATGGGTACCCCCACGGATCCCCTGAGAACACCAGCCTCGACGAAGGCGATTATGGAAAGTATTCTGGAGGCGGACCTGAAGCCGAGCAACTCGAGCAAGGTGCTTGCGGCCAACATCATCCAAGCTCTCGCCGACAAGGCCCCTACATACCCTTCGGCTGATTACCTCCGAGCCCAGGCTCGCTGGCTCAACGGTTCCAAGCTGGCCGATGCGCTTGAAATCCCTAAATCCACCTATCTCAGCGTGACACTGGTTATGGTTCAGTGTCTCGTTATTTCCACAACCAGCTATATCCAGCGAGCTATTCCAATGCTGGACAAGTGGAAGGTTGAGTACATGCGGAAACGACTGTTCTATGTTCTTATGGAGGGCAAGCACGGCATGAAGGGGAAGAAGACAAAATACGAATTGCAGTATGTTCCTGGATTCAACACAGTTACGGAACAGGGCGAAGTTGCCAGAGGCTTGTCCATTGGAAAGGCGGGCAGCCGAGACACGAGGAATCTCATCATCTTAGGAGTGCTGATAGTGATTCTTGGCTGTACAATGTACTTTTGGTACAAGGTTGCTATGATGGCGGTGCGTTGGATAAGATAATCGGTTCGAATTATGCATCCGTAGATAGATGACCGCTATGATATTAAATTAGAAGTAGAATGTTTATAGAAATGGGATCACTAATGATATGCACTCACTCAGCAATTGAGTTCAGGATCTCGGGGTTGGGAGGCGCATGCCACTATGAAATTAGATTAGAAGCAGAATTTATAAAAATGAGATCAATCATGATATTCACTCAACACTGGACTTGAGGATCTTCGTTTTGCGGGGTGCATGCCACTATGGTATTAGATTAGAAGTAGAATTTATAGAAATTCGATCGATCGTGATACCCACTCCCTCGATCTTGGAAAAGGCGGGGGTGGGTCAGCTATTACAAGGAGCGATAAGCACATGTTTTCCCATGCTACTCTGGAGCCCAGACACGACAACAAGCACATGTCAATCCGATATTCTCGAGATCCCTTGCAATGCCCCTGCCATACCCTAGCCATACCCTAGCCATGCCCTTGCAATTCCCTGGCAACCCCCCACGATCTCCAGCTGAGCCACTATCGTCTGGGGGGGATAGTTGTGGGGTCCCCACGAACCATTGGGGGAAATAACGCGGGGAAGGTAGATCCCCCAATGAGAGCGGGCCTGACTCAATTTGACGATGTCAAAGTTCCCCGCAAGTGCGCACACCACCAAAATGGCGTACATGGATGTAAAACCCTGTATTATGGGCTTATTCCCGATTGATATGATCTGCCTTTAAATTGCTTGCAATCTCCCTACAAAGCCAAGCCCTCTACCCTTTCATACTTGACTCTCTGTTCCCTTCTGCGATTTATTCGACGTCCTTACATTCATATTTCTTGAATTATCTGTCTTTACTCTCCAGAATTAACATTCTATTACCACAGTCGTCAGAATGTTGTCCAACTCCAGGGGCGACGAGTCGTCCAGCGAGCGGAAAGGGGGAGAGGTAGAGCAGATCGAAAACCAGCGTTATGAAACGAAACCTACTTCCTTTGGAGGAAAGATTAAGAACCATTACAAGCGGTTCTGGTGGGCACATCTTATCGCATTCTGCGCTGGGTTCCTCATAATAGCATTATGCCTGTAAGTTGTTATTCGCGTCTTTAGGCGCGTCCTCGAAGCTCACACGCGCCTTTTAGTGTATACGTTGCAATGCCTAAGATTGCCCAGAAAGGGATTGACGATGCAACTCTTACCTACAACAGCCTGAAGTTCATGAAGCCATCGCCGGATTCCCTCACTCTCTCTGTCGATGCTTCGCAGCACAGCGACAGTCAGTTCACGCCGACGCTGGACGCGTTTAACGTTAGCATGCACCTCGTGACCGATGGGATTACTTCGGAGAAGGTGATCACACAGATTGGAATGCCCCAAATCCATGCCCACCACCCAGATACCCATATCGTTATCGACAGCCAGAAGGCAACGATTGTCGATATGGGCGAGGTCACTGCCTTCTGCAAGCAGGTCTTGACGCAGGAGAGCATCGAAGTGAGAATGGAGGGCAAGACCAAGTTACACCTGGGCAAGTTACCCGTGAACAGTGTCAACTACAACTCTTCCATTACGTTCAAAGGTATATTGCGCTCTGCTATCCAATTACTGGGCCCAAGCTAATTAGCCTAGCACTCAACGGTCTGCAAGGCTTCAACATTACCCAGCCAAAGGTAAACTTGATGGCCGAGCCCGGAGAGCCCAACTTGACAGGAATGGCATCTATTCCAAACCCGTCCGTTTTGACAGTTGAGCTTGTATGTGTTCCCGTTCCGCCAATTGTTATTGCAATAACTAATTCAAATGCAGGGCAAAGTGACGATGAACATCTCCACCAAGGAGAAAGGTCTCATCGGTAACAGCACTATCGAGAACTTTGTATTGAAGCCAGGACAGAACCTGCTTCCTATGACATCCATTGTCGACACGGCACTCGCGCTCGGAAGTGTGGATAAGCAAGGCATGGTTAACATGATTATCGTCGGACAGACAGCTGTCTACAATGGCGTCCACTTGCCATACTACGTATGTTCATCCAATCCAGCCAGCTCAATCCTCATGGGGCGAACAAATGCTAACGAAATTCGATTTTAGGAGGAAGCACTGAAGAGCCACACCCTAACTCTTGCAGTGAACCTGCAATCACTCCTGAGCAGCGCATAGATTTGATACCACGGGCGAGGCGTAGATAATGAACTTTTTTTTATGTATTGGTCAAATACTGGCCTGCGTATTTTGTATCTAGACTGAACAATGAACGCCATTTTCAAATTGATCTGTCAGATGATGCCAAGTTGTGACAGAGTGTAAGTGGGTATGTGTTGGTGTTGGGCGAGTTGCCCGCTAGGTTCTTGGCCGTAAAAGGGGGTCTGTGTCCGAACTCCTGGCCAATTTGCGGGGAAGCCGGGGTAGCCCCACGGCCGCACTGAACGCCCAAGCTCTAATTTATCCAATTTAAGAAGCTGGAGGATTGAGATGGTGCATGCATGGACCGCGTCAGGCTTTCCCACAAGCAAGCATTGGGCTCCATGTGGGTTTATACCCAGCTCTTGGCTTGTTTGCGGGGAAGCCCCACGGTGCACGAGGTGTCCAGGCTGCAGATTGTAATCTCGATGGGCCGGAGATTGGCTAGGTAGGCCTGCAGAACTGTCATACTGATAAGTACTGCCCTAGAGTGGCTGTGTAGCAATCGCTTTCCAATAGAATATCTAATTCAAATGCTGTGACTGATGTGCCGTGCCGTCATCTGTACGGACGAAGGGATTTCACACATATCAAAATGCTTGGTGGGCTGTGCCGTCATATTCGGAACGGACGAAGGGATTTCTCTTGTAGCAATCAATGCCTGACTCGACAGAACGGCATCATTGCTCGCATTCCGATTCGCATGCGGAAACTACACAATACGTACTGTCACATCTCTAGAAGCATGCTGATCAGATTGAAGGGCGAATGTAGGTAGTAATTGTTCGGCACGTCTAAGATTCAACACACGAATAAATACAAACACAGACAAATTGGCCGTGGTAGTTATTTGGTACATAGAAGATTCAATAGATAAATATATACAGACAAACACAGGTAGATTATGCACTAATTTTTACATGTAAACAATTCCCATTACTATTCAAAACAATTGGCATAATGCCGATTTAATATAGTTCAAAATGAGAGGGTTTCCATCTCGCCTGAAAAAGAGCCCCCCAGGGAACTCTTAACCTCTCCCGCAATTTACAAGCCGGGCATGTTAAGCCCTGGGATGGGGATGCTGTTGAGGATACCTCTGGCAACCTCCAAGACAATGTCAAGGCCAGGGAGACCCTCGAGGGCGCTCATAACTCCGGTGAAAGCCTCGAAGAGAGGGTTGGTGAGTTCTTGCCAAAGCTTGCCTGTTGAGGGAACCAGAATTAGCAAGCTATTCAACGAGAATAATTTATTTTATGGGGGCGCAGCTTACTGGAAGTGGTCGTGCCCAAGAAAGAGAGGAAGAGTCCGAGGAGAGTTGCAGCAATGTTGTTGACGATACCAGCGATCTCAGTGGCGATGGCAGTTGGGTCAGTTGGAAGCTGGCGGGCTGCAACTGGGGCAGAACCAGCCTTGATAGCATTGGTAGCATTCTTGAAAGCAGAGGTAATCTCGATAAAGGCTCCCTTGATGGCGGCGACAGGGGCCTCGATATCCTCAGCCTTGGAGAATGGCTTGATCTGCTGGACGTTGGTCTTGATGAGCGCAGCGGTGGCGGTAACATCCTGCTGGAGGCTCTGGAGAGCTACGACAGCTGCCTGTCCCTGGGCGAGAGAAACATCTCTGGTGGTCGCTGCGAGTCCGGCGCCTTATCTCGAGTTAGCTTGCCATTTGGCGGCCATTTGAGCTCAAATTGAGCTCAATTGAAGGCGATAAATCCGAGTAAACTTACCAACGCACAGGGCAGAGATTATGTAGCGGCTGAAGAGCATGATTAAAGATTAACTGTTAAAACTGGGGTGAGTTTTTGGAGATTGGGATGACAGGAAACAAGATCTACCACGAGGATTTAGATATTTATCATATCGAAGAGGGTCCGCTTAAACTTGCCGCGTTCCTGCATTAAACCTTGCCTCGGCTAGTTTTGAGCTTAAATCCCTCTTGACTCGGCGCCAATGACTCGGCAAAATAAGCGTGGTACCAAGTTGCGGGACGGCACCCTGGGTGCCAAGTTGGCAGGGAACCGAAAGTAGGTTTACACGGCGAGATTATAATTTGGTAGAGCTGGTTTAATAGTTCTGGTACGGGCCGTGAAAAAATTGGTAACTCTAATCTAAGCTGCATCCATGTACTAACGTGTACAGGCACTTGCAATGACGATCGTTACGAGTAAGAAATATGGGACGAAACCCCAACCAATGGAGTTAACCGTGGAGTCCCCGAGAGGGATTTCTCCGAATCGATTTTCCCCGAATTCCCCGAGTCAATTTCCCCTCACCTGACGACAACTCCACACCACGCTCCAAACTCCAAATCCCCTCCCCCAGGGTAGAACCACATCCCCAATTTACAAAACAGCCATGGCAGTCAATAAAGATAGTCAATTTGGTTCTGATATGAATAATGACCCTTAATCGTCCCTTCGTGGGGAAGAAAATCGTAGTTTGAACGTGAATATACTGTACAACGAGTGCTATTTCAAGCCATGGAACATTCCCTAAGATAAATATCCAAAAAAACACTTCCTCGCGAGTCGTAAAACTGCCTCCACACCCAATCTCTCGATAGAGTAAGTCCGCATTCCCCAGATAGCCGCACCCCACAGAAGCCTTTAAGCTCCCCTGGGGTGACCTGGGCGTAGCTTTTGTATGTCTTGACGTTGAAGCAGAGCAGATGTCTGTTGCTGTCGTCAGTCCGCCGTAACTAAAACCGTGATAACATAATCTTTGTCGTCATGGAATCGTCGTTCTTGGAAAAGAGCGCTGTAATGCTGCATTCAAGCTAATACATCTGGCTATCCAACTTGAGGGAAATTATCGAAAAGTTCCGCAATCTCTCCATCCGTGAAGCCCGCAGAAAAGAGTATGTCTGGGGTGGTTGCATCTTCAGGGGGACTTTCAACGTAGCCCATTGTCTGAAGGGGTTGCTGCTGCTGGTGAAACGCATCCATCTCGCTCTCAATTAACGTGATATCTCCTGCTAGCTCTGGGAACTTCTCGAGGAAAGGCCTTTCGACGCCCCAGTATTTGATGTTGCGGTGGTATCGTGCAAACATTGGGCTCATTTGATAAGTATTTGTCTCCCTATTGAAGACGTACGTATCCTCGAACGAGTAGGGCCAGCTGAACTTGTAGTGACGACGGAAGTAAGCTGAGAAGTCGCCCGTGGTGAAATAGCTGTGGTTGCTATCAATAAGGCGATCACGTAGGGCGGGCCTGGTGATGGTTAGAAATAATCATGTCAAAAGGACGGTGCTGAACTTACCACACAAAGAAGTCAACGGCGATAGGGTGTTGTTTGGTGCGCTGCGAAAACCTGATAAAAGTTAGCCCGAGTCCAATGCTCTTGAGACTTGGTTGACTTACGATGGTCTCTGCCATTCCGGCATCTCCTCCCAGTTACCCTTCTCTGGGTCGATGTGATACTAGACCTAGTTAGTGAATGCATATCAGAGTTGACAGGCGTTAAGACTTACCTTGAGAAGCATGTGGCTCTTGTACATAAACGCAGCTCTGCTCACTTGATCAAGTTGTTGGAATACCTGATCTATATCTTGGAGTGCCTTCATAATTGGATTGCTGCGCTCCCAGGTATCCAAAGAAGCCCAACCGTTAATCACTGCCTTGAAAATCAAATTGGCGTAGTCTGAAGGGCTTAGGCGTAGCGCAGCAGACGCAGAAGCCGGGGTGACTGTCGAGATTTGAGAGTAGATCTTATTTGATTTCTCCCAAATTTGGCACTGCATACCACGTGTCGGTGGGCGGGCTGGTGGTGGCATCATTGCTGAAATCGGGCTTAGCCAGGACCAGGGACTGAGATCGATAGGATTGTTATCAGTCTTGTCTACTGCCTTCTTATCCATCCATGACTCGGTGAAGTTAAGGACGCCATCCGTGGAGTTATTACCAGCCGTAATCTCAGCAACAGTCTGGCGCCTTTTTCGGGCATTTTCCACATTTGGCACGAGGCTATTTAAAGCATTCGGTCTGACGTCCTTGATGGCACGCTTCGCAGGCAGTAGACTTTGTTGTGACGTTTCTGCGCTTTTGATGGGAGCGCCTTCAACTACAGGAATCTGTGCGCCATTGCCCGCAGTTGGCCTTGGAGGACCACCGCTCATATCGACGTGTTGAAGGTTTGGTCTGCATAGTTTGTTAGTTAGGCGAAACCCAGCTGGCATAAGGGAGGTAATACAATGGAGTTGGCTCGCACGACATTACGCTCAAGGCTGACTTTGCACTGTTGATAATCTTCCGGAGACGCTCGTTCTCAGACCGGAGTTGCCACACCATCTCCATCAGCTCGCTCGTAGCCGCGTTCCCATTCTCCTTCCGGAGGATGGCAATCATGTTCTCGAGGTGATCTGTGTGCGACCTCTGCCTCTCTCGAGAGTTTCTCTGAGCCTTCCTGTCTGCCTCCCGCTTCCGCTGGCTCCGGAGATCCGCATCAGCCCGTTGTCGTTTTGCTGGCCTCGCGGCCACGGCCGGAGACGATATGTCGCTCATGTTTGAGATAGTTTAGCTGGTATTATCGATTTCTAACACCCTTTGGATTTGTTTTCCGTTCACGATCATAGAATCTGGGTATTCCAGAGAGAATAAATTGAATGTGAGCGTGCGGGGAAATCAAAAGGTCGAAGACGTCTTTGGTTCATCCAGGGCTAAAGGAACTGGATTCTGGGATTCCTGTGGGGAAATGGGGAAATGGGGGTAAGGTCTGTGGGGTGGGAGCCTGTGGAGTCAATATTTAGGGGGCAGTGCGTGCGTTTCGTCTGTGCTTTGTGCAATTATGTAGCGTGCATAGTGGTGTGCTAGTGGTGTGCTACTGCTGCACAGTACGAATACGGGCGGCAGCACTAGGGTTGCATTACGACGTCAGGCCTCGGCCGAATCCTGGGCAAAACCAAACCAACCCCAAACCCCCCGCATCCGTTCTGACATCTGACAGCCCCTGGAAAAAGACAACTCGGACCGTTCCTGCTATATGCCAAAGGGATTTAATTGTCAAGAAATTACGCATTTGCCTCCCAGAGTGTGCTCTACTCGCAGATAAGCCATGGCCGGACAGAATAGGTCGATTATTGTGTCTGTTTAATAATCGGCGCTGATCCAGTTTGTGCCGCCACCAACAGCAGGATCACCTCCCCTCAGTGGGTCTTCGTCAGTGTCTGTGTGATATGGAAGTTACCCATTGGTTAGTGCGATTTGATCAATGCCCGTCTCTGTCCATGAATAGGTTCTATTCATCGCCAATTCTTTCCAAACCTCGCAAGCATTTCCACAGCCAGTCTCGGGTTTCGCCTAGAATTATGTCTATCGTCCCCACAATCCCATCATACGATTGTAGCTCGTGGCGTGCGTGGGTGGCAGTTCGGTTAGTAGCTCTAGACCTAGATTTTCGGCTTTGCCAATGCTGCCTCCAGCTTGCCAGAAATCGGTGGCAAAAGACCTATTTGCCTCCGAAAACACCGTACCGTGCCCCAGAAACATCTCCAGCTTTCCAACGTCGAGATCAACAAGAGTTGCCAATCGGAGCTTCGTTCCCAAACTAGGCCCAGGAACGGTGAAACAGGGGTAGACTTCGTGGCCGTGCTTCTTCGATAATTCACTAGAATAACACGGCACCAGAGCCACGGGACAGGAAATATGACGCTATCCACTGATGATCTTGGAGATCAACGTGGTTCTGGTTGGTGCCAATACTGCTGGTAATACTGTAGTGGCAGTGAAGCCAAACTTAAGCTCGGCCTGGGAGCCCGAGCGGGGTTGGCTATAGTGGTTAGAGTAACTAGAGTTCGTAAAATGCGTATTCTAACAGTTGACTGGTCCCATAAGTGTGATTCTATGGTTCTCTCACGGATGCAGGAGGATATGCAGGAGCGCCTGATGAGGGGAAATACTGCATGATTAAAGGGTGCTGCGTAGATCTGATGCATACTCCGCGTGTGGGTTTGGTTTGAACAGGACAAGGATGAGGCGAAATGTTAGAGTACTGTCTTACCAGGGACGTCCAATTAAGAGTTACAGGGGCAGTGAGTGCCGTTTGCTAGACAGGTTGGTCTCGTGCTCCTCCTACGGCGGATTCACTTGGTGGGCATGGACGGCAGCTAATATTGATAGTTATAACTTTTAATTATGTAACAACTGTAGCTACATTGGCTACTGTAGCTCTGCTGTCCAAGCCCGCATGGCAGCAGCTAATATCCAACCTCGAATCTACAAACTCTAGACTGTTCATCGACTCGCCTTTGGCGATTTCCTCGCCAAGGTGCCTTCTTTTATGGCGAGTCCAACTTACAGCCTCGACCCAGCGTTGGTGTTCTCCGCCTTAACTTCAACGAGTAATTTGCCTACGCGGATATGTGAGTTAGCCGAATGAAACCGCCTTTTGTTTAAAAAACTAGGGTCTACGTACCAGTGTTAATTCCATTGTACAGAGCAACAAGCGCCTGCTCAGCAGCACGCAGTCCACCCTTGACAATCGTCTCCTTGCGCTTCAGCTTACCATCTGAGAGCCATTGGACGAGTTCTTTACGCGCAGCAGGGAACTCCTTGACGTAGTCGAATACGATGAAACCTTCCATTCTGGGAGGTACTGTCAGGTGCCAGGTTCTATAGCCTATGATAAGAGGGGAACTTACCTGATGCGCATCGCAATAACCATGGAGATGTTCTACGAGAAAGTTAGCCTTGATTGAGCTAATAAAAGGTTTTAGGGAAACAACCTTCGGTCCCGATGGCTTGGCGTCGTTGTACTGGCTGATAGCTGT
The DNA here is from genome assembly GCA_000750675.1 of Pseudogymnoascus sp. VKM F-3808. Taxonomy (NCBI): domain Eukaryota; kingdom Fungi; phylum Ascomycota; class Leotiomycetes; order Thelebolales; family Thelebolaceae; genus Pseudogymnoascus; species Pseudogymnoascus sp. VKM F-3808. The sequence continues at coordinate 4,819 of JPJR01001424.1, read as the reverse complement.
CACAACGTTAGAAACTGCAAGCAGACCGAACGACGGGAAACCTACCACCACACATGATGAACCTCGAATGCGCCTTGGCTCTTGACAGAGCCATCTCGAGGATCTCTCCTCCAACGTTGTCGAAGAAAACATCGATCAAGTCCTTTGTTGCCTCCTTGAACTGGGCGCGGAAGTTCGGGTCCTTGTAGTTAAGAGCGCCATCACATCCAAGCTCCTTCAGCCACTCAACCTTGTCATCGCTTCCTGCAAGACCTAGGACCTTGGCTCCCTTCAACTTTGCAATCTGGCACACGACGCTTCCTGTAGCTCCAGCCGCACCCGAGACGACGACAAAGTCGCCAGCCTTGACCTTTCCGACGTCAATCAAACCGAAGTACGCCGTCAGGCCAGTCATGCCCAAGACACCCAACGCATCCGTGACCTGTCCGCCAGGGGGGACCTCAAGAAGAGTGAGCTCCTTCTCCTTGGCGACGGCCTGCTCAGTCCATCCAGTCGCACAAGTGACATAATTTCCTTCAGCGAACTTTGCAGACTTGGAGGCCAGCACCTTCGCGATCACGGCGCCGCGCATCTTCTCACCGATCTGCACGGGAGGGACATATGACCGTGTGTCTGTGATGCATGTCAGAGGCATGGTCAAAAGTCGAAGTTGTCACGTGAGTATATGAAAGTACTAACCGTTGAGCCAACCCCGCATGGCAGGATCGAGACTGAGGTACAGAGTGTCAACCAGGACTTCTCCATCTTTCAGATCTGCGGCCGTCAAGGCTTTGTGCTCCTTCACAGTGAACGTCTCACCGGGGACGATGAGGGACGTTGGTCGCTTTGCGAGGACAACGGATTGGTAGGTTGATTGGGCCATGTTGCTGTAATGATGATGATGAAATTGGAGTTCAATGTAGGTTCTATGCAATGCAGCGAGCGAGGTATCCTTATATAGCGGCTTTTCTTTCTTAATAGTATATATTAAGGCCGTCGATTAGCAATACGGACACGATTAATAATCTTTTAATTGTATTCGAATCCACAAGTGCTATTTCGAACCTCTCCAAGCCTCTTATTTGGAGGAGATATTAGGTTATCTCCAATCGTGCCTCGGCACAAAGATTGATTTTCAACCAATCAACGGCCTCCAATGCACGAACAATCTGGGCTCTCCAACGGGGTAGGTCACATGATTAGCTAGCCGCATATGGCCCCTTGAAAAACTTCCTGTGGTAATAACCTTAATTTTTTCGCAGGATTTGTCCTTCCAATTATGTAGGGTTATTATATTAGAAAACAAGATAAAAAGACGCAGGGAACATAGTTTAGCTAGGGAAACTGCAGTTTTGCCATTATCGTCATTCTTGAAATGTTTTTGACCTAATCAAGAAAATCATCGCCACAGTGCCACTTGGCCCCACCTTTGAGGGTGGACAATAATCGCTCAACTACACACCTCCCAAGCATCCAGGCCTGTGGCGAGTATTCGTGTTGATAAGGCTCCCTCGTTGCCTTTACCAACTTCTAATTCACAATTTCTCAGCAAGGCGATCAGATGCCTTCCGAAAACGGCATCGTACCGCCAGTGACCTCCAACTCCAATGTGGTTGGGGGAGCTTCAGCTGCTAAATCCGAATTGCCTGCAACCAGTGACCAACCAAGAAAAACAAATCATAGTTCTTCAGAAGGTGGTATAACAGAAGCTGGATCTTTGCTTCTCAACGGTAGTGCTGGGGCATCTCACAAATCAACAAAATCCAAGCAAATGCAGGTCATTGACATCAATAAGGACTTGTCGGCACTGGTTGCCCAGCAGATGCTGGCTACGCCCGATGCCATTGCGCTAGAGGATGAGACAACGAAATTGACTTACAGCGAACTGGACCAAAGAGTTACTGCACTTGCCAATCGCCTCCGTGGCCACGGAGTTGGCCGAGACAATCTTGTCGGAGTGCTTTTGGGACGCAGCGCAAATTATGTGATTTCCTGCCTTGCGGCTCTCCGTGCTGGGGGCGCCTTCCTGGTTCTCGAACTGGCCTACCCACCCAATCTTCTGGCGGATGTTATTGATGATGCCAAACCAACCGTTGTAATTACAAATTCAACTCAAGCCAACCAGTTCAATGCAGATATTCCCCTCATCGTCCTGGACGAACTTGGGACGGACTTCTATAAGTCCGCAGAGCCTGTTAAGGGGCTCTCCCCCCTACCTGCCGACGATGATCTCGAACGGCTTGCTTTTGTGTCCTACTCATCGGGTACCACCGGCCGACCCAAGGGAATTGCGAATCCCCACATGGCCCCAGTGCTTTCTTATGACTTGAGGTTTCGCCTCAGCGATCTTACTGTCGGAGATCGCGTGGCTTGCAACGTCTTCTTTGTCTGGGAAATGCTGAGGCCGCTTCTGCGAGGAGCGACTGTATTTTGCGTCCCTGATGAGGCCAGTTACGATCCGGTTGCGCTTGTGGATCTGCTTTCCCGCCAACGCATCACGGAAACCCTCATGACACCAACACTGCTAGCTGCAGTCCTGTCCAGACACTCAGATATTGCGTCTGACCTCCCAGATCTTCGCACGTTATGGTTCAATGGCGAGGTGGTCACCACCGACCTTGCCCGCCGTGCCATGAAAGCTCTCCCAAAGACGCGCCTGCTCAACTGCTACAGCGCAAGTGAAACTCACGAGATTGCCTGTGGAGACATCAGGGAAATCATTGACGAGGAGGCTCCTTATTGTCCTGTGGGGCATCCAATGGAGCCAGAGCACATCTACATCCTTGATGCGAGCGGTCAAAAGGTCGACACTGGTGTCCCTGGAGAGCTGTTCGTCGGTGGATCGCTACTTGCTCGGGGTTATCTCAACCTTCCCGAAACTACCGCCGAGGCGTTCGTGCCGAACACATTTGACAAGTCGCCGGGTTCCCGCATGTACAGGACTGGAGATCTAGCAAGGATGCTCCCATCTGGGGTTCTTGAGATCACTGGCCGCGTAGGAGCCATGATCAAGGTCCGAGGCTATTCCGTCGTACCTGGCAAGGTTGAGAATGCCATTATCGAGAAACTAGCCGTCAAGCAATGCGCAGTTATCGCTCATGGTGATGGTCTCGATCGCCAGCTGGTTGCGTATATTGTACATGACAAGGAAGATCCAGGAGACCGCGCCGTCCCTATTGTCGACGAGGCTGGGTACAGTCTGGTGGCTCGACGAACACTGTCGACATCACTTGCACAGTACATGATTCCAGCCCTATGGGTTGAACTTGATGAGCTACCCACCAACAGAGTCTCTGGAAAGGCTGATGTTAAGAAACTGCCTCCCCCAGTTGTCTCCATTTCGACCATTTTCAACCACACAAAGACTGAGCGTGACCCCAGAATCAACATCGAAGCCATCGCAGAGATCTGGGCAGCAGCCCTCAACGTGCCATTTAACTCCGTGACGAAGGAGCACACCTTTTTTGACCTGGGTGGCCATTCTTTGACGCTCGCTGATCTTGCCACGAGGCTGTCGAGAGAATTTGGCTTCCTCGTCCCAGTTTCACGCCTTGTTGTGAACCCCACGCTCCAGGGTCATTTGGATGTTGTACTTGCTGTTCGAGATGGGCACACCGCAGCAGTACAGGCAGATTTGCCTGCTGTGTTACGCGCAGATTGCACACTTCCTGAGAGCATTCAGCCCGCTGGCAAGCCTGTGTGTTCGCTTGAAGATGCCCATACTGTCTTATTGACTGGTGCCACGGGTTTCCTAGGCGCCTTCTTACTCTGCGATCTCCTAGAGTCGACATCAGCCCGCATTTTGTGTCTAGTGCGCTTCACTGACCCCAAGGGAGAAGATGCCCCAGCTGGTGTCGCAAGGATACGCAAGAACTTGCTTGACCTCGGACTTTGGAAAGATTCGATCCTCGACCGCATCGAGGTTCTCCCCGGTAACCTTTCCCATAAGAGACTTGGCCTTGGTATTGGCGCCTATAAGGAGCTTGTGGATAATGTCCAAGTCATTATTCACGCTGCAGCCACGGTTAACCTAGTGTACCCTTACGCTGCCTTACGGGATGCCAATGTGGGTGGTACAAGAAAGATTCTGCGCCTGGCAGGCCAAAGCGGTGCGACATTACAGTACGTATCTACAAACGGCGTCTTGCCGCCATCCGAGAAGGCATGGCCAGAGAGCTCTATGATCGAAGTGGATGCTGTTCCAGATAGCCTGGTTGATGGCTATGGGCAGACGAAATATGTCGCCGAGGAGCTCGTTCACGAGGCAGGTCGCCGTGGGATGCCAGTGAGGATATTAAGATGTGGAACCATCAGCGGTCATAGTACGTCTGGGTCGACTAATACTTACGATCTCTTCACTGCATTGCTCGTGGAGTCACTGCACCTCGGGTATTACCCAGATATCGCCGGCTGGCGCGCTGAGATGACCCCAGTCGACCATGTTAGCAGGGCCATCACTGCTATTTCCAATAATACTCAGACGACGCAACGTGTGTTCCATCTCGGGGATTCCAACCCCGTCGAGACCAAGTCGCTATTTGATAACCTTGCAGAGCTCGGGTATCCAGCAGAGCCACTCGAATGGGAGAAGTGGGTTTCTCTATGGACACAAAAGCGAGGCTCTGCAAAGAGAGGGGCTGGTGCTTTCACCGCCGATATTCTTCGTGGTGGTATGCCAACCGTGGAATTCTTGAAAGATATCACGATTCTCGGCGACGAGGAGTCAAAATCCGCCCTTAGCGCTCTGGAGCGCCCCAAAATCGACGTCAAGTTGCTTGAGACCTATGCTCGCAATTGGTATGCTAGAGGTTGGCTGCCACGTCAACCACTACGCCTACAG
>JPJR01001422.1:0-23538 GCA_000750675.1 Pseudogymnoascus sp. VKM F-3808 | reverse complement strand
CTCCGACAACCTGCTCGCCCGCATCGTCGGCTGGGTCATTTCCGAGCCCCCGCCTGGAGCCAGCGCTCGCGCCGCCTCCCGCAATGGCAATGCCAACCCCCCCGTCGGCACCGTAGTCGGTTGCCCCAAGCTGAGCCGGTTGACACTCAGTTACTGTAAACATGTCACCGACCGCTCCATGGCACATCTGGCCGTGCACGCCCATTCGCGCCTGCGCAGCATAGATCTCACGCGTTGCACGACAATCACCGACGGCGGGTTCCAGCACTGGAGCATGTATCGCTTTACAAGGCTGGAGAGACTCATCTTGGCCGACTGCACGTATCTGACTGACAACGCGGTGGTGTACTTGACAAATGCGGCCAAGGGGCTGAAGGAGCTTGATTTGGTATGCCTTTCCCCGATATATTCATCCTTTTCACCCGTATTGATTTCCATTTTCCTTTACCATATTGAGATCATCCCATTAACATACCTCAGTCCTTCTGCTGTGCACTCTCCGACACCGCCACCGAAGTCCTTTCCCTCGGCTGCCCACAACTCCAATCTCTCAAACTCGCCTTCTGCGGCTCCGCCGTCTCCGACTCCTCCCTCCGCTCCATAGGCCTACACCTTCTCGACTTAACTCTACTCAGCGTCCGCGGTTGTGTCCGTGTTACCGGCGTCGGCGTCGAGGCTGTTATCGAGGGGTGCACGCGTCTGAAGGTGCTGGATGCGAGTCAGTGCAAGAATCTGGCGAGATGGCTCGAGGGAGGGGGAGAAGAGAGGGCGAGGAGGTTGTATAGGCGACGAGTGAGGATTTTGACGGAGAAGGAGGGGGATAGCTTAAGGTGACGTGCGCGAAGGACAGGAGGCTTAGTAGGTGCTTTGGATGGGGATAAGGGAGCGAGGCGTTTATGTGGTTGGGTTGGCGCTGAGACAGGTTTATTGCATTTACTTTGATTTGGGGAGAGGTGGGAAGTATGGGGGATAGTGGGTGGCTAGAGTGCCATTGGAAATCCTTGGCCACCCAGTCTGAAGTTCGAAGGATATCAACGTGGGGAAGAGCCGACAACATCTTTTCTGTTTATATTTTTTGCTATTTCTGCCGCCCAGAAGGGAAGGTCACATTTTACAGTATATACCCCGAACAAATATAAAAGGAACTTGCCGTTCCTTTTCCTTTTAACCTACATTTGGAGACCGCAGACAAGGTGCAAGCTACTGACAACCGGTTATCCCATCTAAAGCGGCACGACCGCCGTTGGTATCCGTTGCCCGCCAGCCCACTATTCAACTTTTCATGCGCCTATCCCTTGCGGCACAAGTTAAGGCGGCCGGCGGGCTCGTTGCGCGTAGATCTGGGAGATCCCGCGGGGTGTTATGCTATGGACTGTGTGCGCGGAGCTTCTCCGCGCGTAGGTTGAGCAATAGCTGGGGATGGCCAATGGACGCGTGCAGGGGGCGGGATGGATATGTGGGTATGATATCCTCATCTGTCTTCATCCTGTCTTCTCATTCCCCTCCAGCTGTCCATTTCCCCACACGTCCCAGCAGAGACCTGCATCACGCACGACGGAGCTTCCTCTCTTAGTCTTAGCACGATGTCTCGCGGCTTTCTGCGCGAGCTAAGATCTTCCACGCCGGCACGACCGAGTCGGGGTGGAGATCGGGGATTCTTTCCGCGAATTGAACGCCGGTCATAGACCTGTCGGGATGAGTTTGGCATGGATGTTCGGTCTATTAATGAGATCGCCGGGAATGCACGCGAGATCGGTTACCATGTCCCCGAGCTTTGTGAATAGTGCGTGGGAAGCCTTTGGTAGCCATGCCTGAGCTAATGCCTGCGCGTCCGAATGAAGAGAGCCTAGATAGAGTATGGGTAGCGCGTCCCCACAACTATAACAATGAACAGTGGTGCCTGTCTAGGAGGAACTCAAATACTCAAAAGCTGGTAAGTATAGTAAAGTACTTGCTGTACACATTAGGTCTGAGTATTACGGGTTTTTATATACAGGGCTGAGTCAGACCAGCAATGTGGTTGTACTGAGACGAGTTCAACTGAGACCAAAAACAGGCCGTTAGTGATCATATTCTCTCCTGTAACGTGACACATGGCTGGTTATTGGGTGGAGGGGAGCGAGGCACATCGCGTGCCTCATGATAGTTGCGGCGATCCACTGTTTTTGTCAAAACGCTAAAATATGCTACAACTCCTACTCAGTGGTATCAACTTACGAGATATTTGCGACTTCTCATCTAAATCGAGTACGAGAAGTGATTTCCACAAACTTTAATGTGGCGCATCGTTACGATCACTCGGCGTCGGTTGTGGAGGACATGGAGCAGGGCGGCATATGAGCGCCTTCCGCTTTTAGCTTAAGCGGACCTCGCCTTTTTGCGGGCCGCCTGTCGGCGAAGTCTTGTCTAACTGGGTTATTTTCTCCGAAACCCGCCCCTGTACTGTACAGTACAGCTAGGTGGTCTAGAAATGCCGCGCTAGCTAAGTGCCAATGGAGTGCTAGTAAAAGTGTACTCTTGTATGGAGCACCCTACTGCATCATTCTCCTTTCTGTTCAATTACAGACCTTGCTGTGCTAATTACACAGGTAAGTCTAATAGCTTGGCACTGCTGTCGATGAATCCTTCGCGTCTCTATACTCTCCACTCAGTTCACTGGTACTTTGCAGCATTAGTTGATTGAAATACTTCATAATATGTCAACTCTGTAGGGAGTATTCTAGCTGTACACGCTACGCATACAACTTTTCCAAACCTTGTATTCTAGGACCTATTCTTCTACAAGAGATACCGGTAATTTTCCTGGTTATGCTCGTCCCTCTCCTCCCCTACCTGTTCAGATTTCGCCAATCTCGAGTTGTGCCAAGCCATCAGGAGCACCACGATTATTAGCACCCCACCTCCAACCGCCGTGATTGCGAGTCCCGCCGTGAACCCTGTTGGATACCGCGGCGCCTCGTCCAAGATGAACACATTACTGCTGATGAAATTTGCGCAATTCCCTATCCCGAGCTGCACAGCTGCACCGACAGCTTGGGCCGGTCTTCCCCGTAGGTTTGCGTTCAGCCACCCAATTAGAATTGGCATCTGCATGAAGGCTCCTGAGGCAATGGCGAAGAGCGCAAAGTACCGCACTCCAGGAGCTGGCACCTGTGCGAGCTGGATCGCCCACCCAATGAGCGAGAGGGCAATGCCAAAGAAGACGAAGGGGTAGCGAATGGAGAGTTTTCCGGAGAGGAAGGAGGCCGAGAGTGTGAATACGATGCCAACAACCCAGATCGGGATCGACATAACCTGTGCGGTCGACTTGGTCCAGCCAAGCTCCTTGAGGATGGTGGGGGTGAAGGCAGAGATCGATGAGGCGCTCATGTCACAGCAAAAGAAGACAACCGTGCTGACGATATCCGATTAGCTTGTGATAAATAACACGTCATGTAGGGGGGGGTGTCTTACAAGGCCCACACCTTCCAGTCGAGAAGTACTCGCAACCATGGAACATCCTTCATATCAGTCTTATGCTCGCCCCGGTCGTCGTTTAGACGCTTGAGGAGGAAAGCTCTCTCAGGTTCCGTGAGGAATTTGGCATCCTCAGGGAAACCTGGGATGATCACAAAGGCAGCAATGCTGAACACAATGGTGATGAGGCCCTCAATAATGAAGACCCAGCGCCAGGATTCGTAGCCTGCGAGCCCGCCCATGTGCTCGAGAGCAAATGCTAGGAGACCACCGCAGGCACTTCCTCCGAGAGCGAAACAGATGAACCAGGCGAAGCGGACGTTGAACTCGCTGCGCTTGTAGTACTGACCTATAAGCAACGCGGCTCCTATGCGCTGTTAGCAGATAATACACATATAAGGGTGACCTATGAACATGCCTGGTGGAAGACCGGCTTCCAAGATGCCCATAAGAAAACGGCAAGCTAACAATCCACCATAACTCTCAGTGAATCCCTGGCACATAGAAACGACGCCTATTCGTAATTTGTAAGTATGTCAGACGACAACTCTTCCCAGTGGAAGACTCACCCAGTATAAACATCATGCCTGCTAGCCAGTAGTTCGGCTTGATCTTGTTCATACTCATAATCAAATTGCTCGGTATCTCAATTATGACAAAAGGCAGGTAGAAGATCCAGAGGCAGGTGTTGAAGCCGTTCGACGGCATATTGAGCGACTTCTCGAGGCCGAAGAGCCTCGCATTGGCAATGTTGGAGCGATCAAAGAAAGAGACGAGATAGAGCGTGCCCAAGATCGGCACGAGGCGGAGGTCGCATTTGAGGAGGAGTTTCCTGGCCGAAACAGCATTCGATTGATCTGAATCAACTCTTGTGATTGCCGCCTTGTCTTCCCTGGTGTCGGCACTGGCAGAATCAGTCGCCATAACTTCTGGCATCTTCTCTTGAGTAGTCGTCATGTCTGGGCGATGCTTTCCGTACGACTTGACGCGGGAGGAAGAAAGAAGGAGAGGGGTGATGTAAGAAGTGCGAGGTAAGCAGAAATGTAGATCTAGTCCACTCGTAGCACGTGTGAACCACGCATAGAGTCAATGGAAGGTGTGGACCCTGTACAGAGTCTATGAGACGCGATATTTCCCCGATAGGTACTCCTACTTACTCTGTACTCTCATGCAGGCAGCATCCCCCCTGCCAACTTTGCCAAGTCTGCGTTATTTCAGAGCGCATGTTTAGCGACAAATGAATCTCCACATACACGAAGATCGACGACGTATACGGAGTAGGAGGATCTTCAACTGACAGCCCCTCCTAGTGATCGCTATCGAAAAGGATGGATCTCCATGAACCCTTGCAATGCGCCACCGACAAGCAATATTCTTCGTGGTGGGAAGTCCCGTCTGGCAGATCGGCCTTAGACTTGGCCTACATATATGGAGAGTGTTGCTTGGCTCTCATGGAGGGTGTTGATGTCTCGTGTGCTCTCATACCAAGGAGTCGATTCCTAACTTTGGATCAATTTCATTGCTCTTGAGGGCCAACCTGTCTCTAGCCAATTCACAGTCATTATGGCGGAGACACGGGTGCCGCTCTTTTTGAGTGTCGACATTCTCATGACTGTCCTCGCCTTTGCTGTCGTCGCTCTGCGGGTTGGATATAGACGTGCGAAGCATGCACTTACTCTCTCCGACTACATGATATGCTGCGCCATGGTTCGTAATTGCCCTATGTGGTGTTGCCCCTAAAAACATGTTGCTTACCAGAAGCTTAGATCACTTCGTTGATCCATATGATACTAGACATCATCAGTAAGACCACCGCTCATGCTCTGCAAATTTACTCACAGTTCACCAGTCTGTACCAAGTTTGGATATGCTCGTCACCAAAAAGATCTCCCACCGGACCTGAAGGGATCATACAAGACAATGATCGTGCGTGTTCGCGTTCCCTTCATGGTACACAAACTCCTGACACTCTAATTAGTTGTTCTGGCTCATCCAAATATTTACCAAGTTTCCATTGATGTTTAGCAAGCTTTCGCTGAGCCTGGTATACCATGATCTGCTTAGCACAGCAGACATCCCAGTTGTACTCGCCTGCCGCATTGCTAATTATATCACAATGGTCGTTGTCGTTGGCTTCTTCACAGCGGCAACTTTTGTTGGTATCTTCGCCTGCCAGCCGATCCACAAGAGCTGGCATCAGAAGGAACACGGCCACTGCATTGATACCCAGATCATGTTTAACTACGTCACGTCGTCAATCAATATCCTCACCTCCTTTGCCCTTATAGCCATCCCGCTGCCAATTCTGCTTCGGACACAACATAAGCGCATCGAGATCAAGCAGCTAATAGCGCTCGTTATGCTAGGCCTAGTGTATGCGCCTTGAAACAACCCCCATCTTCCAAAGCCGAGTTAACTCTTTATCCTAGTGATACCGCTGTCTCTATCGTTCGCCTCTGGATGATTAGCGGCTTCTATGCCGTCAAGCTCGACTTCACCTGTTTGTCTCCAACCCTCGTTTCTCGTTAATATCAAACTAACTCTCCTAGATAACGCTATCCCAACGCACCTCGTCATTGTAATCGAATTCAACATCACCATTATTGCCGCCTCCTTGGTTGTCATGCGACCCTGCTTCCAAGCTATATTCAACATGGTGTTCACCAACTCGCAATATAACTCAAACAACATATCTCGACACACACAAAATCAGTACAGCCGGTCGGGTTATATCATGTCGGATAGAGGCCCTGCTGCGAAAAAGAGAGCCAGCTCTGAGGCCTCCGATGACTTTCCGAGCGCAGGGATCCAGAAGACTGTCGATATTGAACTCAGCAGTAGAAACATATCTACCGAAGACATACTGCAACCCAGAGATCGCTTTTGAAAAGGAGATATAAGATAAAGATGAAAGCGCTGCCATATTGGTTGTATGAGAGAGTCTAGTTAGATTTTATCAGGCAGATGGTGCGTATGCTCCAGAGAAGCAGGAGCTACTGGACGCTTCGCGGGACGACTTCATGGTCTCCACTTTCGATCGAAGGCTTGGAGAGAGAGAACGTTTCGTCCATACTGCCGACACGATTTACGATACCCCCAAAAACTTTTTACGCGGAACGCAATGGTAGGATTTGCTGGAGTATTATCAATTCTCGCTTTAGGAGTCAGAATGGCGTATGTACTGTCACTCGATACCCCTTGTAATGTTGAAGCATGGATATATATCTAGAATTATACCAGTCCTATAACTTGTGCCATCGAAACATAATAGAAGTCTTCATAGCTTCTGACTCATAAATGTTCTTATTTCATTTATAGTTGCTGCAAACAACTCGACTAATAGCAGTGACCATACGCCGCTATGGGTGGCTGTCACAGATATCCCAGCCCACCAGCAATCTCCTCTAAATCTTCCCTAATAGTCTCTCTATCGACGCCTACTCGGCTTGCCACTTCAGCCCTCTTCTGGCTACCCAACTCCATCCATCTCCATAAGACACTGCCGTCCACGATCGGTCGGCCCCCAATAACGGCCTCGGGAGCTGTGTTGCTTATCCTGTGCGCCTTCGGATTCAGACCTCCTGGGTGGTATAGCAAGTTTGAGAGGTGGTTGCTGAGAGCATGCAGGCGTCGATACTTTTGTTCGGAGAGCGGTGTGAGTACGCCGATCGCGCCGCTAGCGAGTGTTATCAGCAGTCCTGAGGCCGGGTTGGTGGGCTCCGCTGGCGTGGAGGTTACCCCGGGGATGGTGGTGAGAGGGAGCAGCGTCATGGTAGTTGGCATGTGCCCGCCTAAGGAGAAGGTCGTGCGTTGCAGGAGGAGCTGGCCGTGGAGGGATTTGGGGTCTGCGAACAAAGTGTCAGTATTTTACCATGAGTGCAGTATAAATAGGCCTTACGCTCTGGGTCGAACTGTAGGACATGTAGGTTGCAGTCTGAGTCTGCGACGATGATATATAACTCGTCTCCGATAGGCAGTAGGTCAGCTGTTACCACCTCCATGCCCTGCGATTGCTTCCCGAAGATGGTCATTTTGTATGGCTCCTCGGAGTATCCAGCGAACCAAACACCTTTTATGGCATCGGCAAAGAGGCACATTCCAGTACCCGGCAAGGACTTGATGGTGGTAACGTATGTGTTCATGTCGATGAATGCAACAGGTAATAGGGTTCCGTCTTCCTTTAAGCCTCGAACCATGGACTTTTGGCCTTGCGCGACAATCATAAATCCTTGTGTCCCGATTTCAGATATCCCAGTAATGGCGCCACGAGGAATTTCTTCCTTGGCAATGAGCTTCAACTTCTTGTTGGTCTCGGGGCGGTCCGGAAACGGAACGACGGTGATGACTTCGTAGACGTATACGCGGCCCCGGATGGCCAGATCCTCGCCCTTGGATATCGCAGTGCCTACCGTGACAAGCTGCTTCCGCTCGTGCGTATTCTCTGATACTTCAAGGTTGAGTGTCTTTATGCACATGATGATCTCATGGGGGTCCAGTTCGACCTCATCGATTACCGACCAGTTGCTTGGACTGAGAAGCTTGAGAAACCCTCGCCCAGTCAACGGCTTGAAGGTTATTTCTTCTTTTGTCCACTCCCGGTGGTAATCATCATCCTTGGGCAGCTCAAATGGCTCCTTGATCGTTGTGCCAATAACATACACATCCTTTGGAGGATGGTATGTCACGGCTTGAACCTCTTCTCCTATCTTCACCTTCCGTAGAGTCAAACCAAGGTCTGTGACATTTGTTTCCGATTCGAGTTGAGAAACGCGAGCGATCCCCTTGGAATCAACATATATGAATCCGCGATCGCATCCTTCTGTGTGAAAGCCACTTAAGCTTCGAACGCCGCTGCCTCGAAGCCCGACAACCCGTGGCGTGCTTTTTGAGCTTTTTACCACGAACGAAGGCGAGTCACCTGGTAAAAAGACACTCGAAAGACCACTGACGTTAGAGATCGCCCGCATAGGAGAATCCCTCTTTGCTGATTCTGGATCGGCAGCCACTTCTGTGTTTGGTTTCGCCGTCTTAGCTACGTGAGGGTTATGGACTTTTTGGAAATGCAGAGATTTCGACAAAGGACGTGGATCCTCGGATGGGGCTCGGAATGGCTCATATATTGTAAGGTCATCATTTGATGCCCGGAGCTGCAATAGTGAGTTAGCTTATAATAATACCCCTACAAAAGCCTGCACTCACAATGAGGTATGGCGATTTTGACGTAGCATCGCCGAGATCCGCAAGCAAGATCTCGGTCAAGGTCTCGGCAATAGTGGACCTGCGAGTTGCATAGTCGGGAGATATTGTTGTAGGTATAAATGATACTCCATTGGCCTGGTATATTGGCTTGCTCAGATCTGGCAGTGCATACATCTGCAAATAATTAGAGTGCGTATAAACTGGTGGGGCAAGATTCACTTACAAAGAGGGCACCCTCAGCATTTAACAGAGACATGATAATAGACTTATCTGAGCTGGCTTCACTCGTCGATAGCGTCTCGGCAAACCTGCCAGTGGAATCATTATAGAGGCAACCCGAGAGCCATTTATTTGTTAATAAGCTATCGTCCTCCCTTTCAATCTCTTCCAGATCGTTGTCACTGTCGCAAGAGGCAACAAATATGCTTGCATCGTCTCTGATGAGCAATATATAAGGGTCAACTATGCTTGCAGCAACAATTTTTGGCTCGGCGCCAGTTTCGTCGTCGAACATTGGCAGTATCTGGGCCAGTCCAAGGTCTATCGGCAACATCCGAGGTCAGCATTCATTCATCAAAGGACGCGGCACAAGATATCAATACAAAAGGGAGCAAGGTATGTGTAGCTGGGTAAAATATTTTCCATTGATGCTATGGAAGGTCTCTGCTGCTCCGAGGCCAGTGCGTCTTCCCAAATCAACTCCGATATTTGGTAAAATATATTTCAATAAAGCCTCGCATATATCGGGCAGTATGAATAAAAGAAAGGGGGGAGACCTACCGCCATCGTAGCTCCTGACTTCCGATTTCAGTACCTGGACGACTCTCATACCATTACCTACAGTCCCACATTCAATGGTTGCTCCAGCTGCAGGTTCGAATTCCGTGTCTGCCAAAGCTTCAAACCCTGCCGATGTTAATACATATACCGATGACTCCTCAGGTGTATCCTCCGTTGACTTTGACACAATCATAAGACGGTCAAACTGGGCTCCCAGCTCGGACTCCGCATCTAATCCGGCTTCGGACTTTTCGGGCTCCAAGGCCTTGGGCGAGGGTCGCTTGGCGCATAGCGTCCATATTCCTCGTGCCTCCGGAAATTCAAAGCGGCCTATGACAGTGGGTTCGATTTCTTTCTTCAGAAATGCCAACGAGCCACTCGTATTCCGGCCGCTAACTCCCACTAGTTCAAGATTACGTCCCGTGCTGGTAGAGGTTTCCTCGTCTCCATCATCCGAACGGGACTCTGGTTTACTAATGGTGACATCCCTCAAAGGAGCAATATTAACCAGGGAGTCGTGAATGCGAAACGCATAGTCGCCTGCTTTGCTGTTTGAGTCCGCAGCTACCTCACCCTTCAAAGGAATTGCAGCTGTGGATTCGCCATACAAATCATCTTCGTCTTCATCTTCTTGATCCTCATCAATCCCATCCACATCGGCATCATCTCCGATAGTTGGGTGCGACCGCCGTCTACCAGCCTGCTTCGATTTCCTAGTCCACCCAAGAACAATGGAATCCGTGTCTTCGCTGCCAATAAACATAGAATTGTGGTTTATAAGGCTGGAGCATGATGCCTGAGCACCCATAGAAATACCGGATTCTGATGGAACACGGCGCAGGTTCAGCCCGGAGACGGAGCGGCCATCCATCCTGAAGCTGAGAACCGCGAGTTCGCCAGTATTCAAGATTATGAGCATTTCACCATTATCGGCTGATAATTGTTCAATAGCACAACCTTCAAGTCTCAATTCCAAGGATGACTGGTCAACGAGGCCGAATGATGTACAAGATTTTGCCAGGGGATTAACTGCAACACCATTGGCCTTCCCAGACTGGTCAATATGGATGAGTTCATTGCCCCCAACAAGAAGCGCTCCACCAATGGGCGATGGTAGAGGAATAACCTTAAACAAGTCGTATGGGAGGCCGGTCACAACCAGGATTGTTGTTGACGCCTTTTGGTTGAGATCCAAAGTAAAGACCATGTATGAGAGTTGATCTTTCCGCTCATCAAGGAGGGAGGAGGATGGCGACAATGTCGAAGACAGGATTCCAAAAGTAGGTTCTCGGTATTCGTAAAGAAATGCCAAGTGAACGGTATGAATAAGTGTAGGATCAAGTGATGATAGTCGGAGAACAAATGACGGGGCGTAAGGCGTATCTTCATGGCCTTTGTTCTCGCTTGTAACTATCGCCGTAGTTGGCCTCGGGCCATCGAGTTCCTCGTCCCAGTCGTCCATCTCGGTATCCTCATCGCCCTGGCGGAAAGGTAAAATGGCGAGATTGCGCGCTCCAAATTTCAGCGCAGCGCAACGTCCACGAGGATCCGCTGTCAAGTAATTGTAGCAGTCGCTAAGATATGGGTCCCAGGGAGATCCCCCGATCTCTTCTTGCTCGTAGTAGTGAATTGAAACTGTAGACAACCCATGCCTCTCTGGGTCCCACTCCACCAAACTAAGCTTCGCATCCTTGAAAGAGAGAAGCAAAGACTCTCCCCCGGATTTCGATTCAGGTATCTTGATGCGCGCCAGCGAAGTTATGGTACCAGCGAGCGCATACTCGCCGACCAGAACGAGCTTTGTTGTGCTTGCGAGAGTCGAGCGCTGAACAGCTTCTGGATCGAGAAACGAGGACTCGAATCCATCTTTGTCACCCAATTGTCTGCTGTTAATGATTGCATCATCCGTATCTTCGTTATCGCCAGCCGCGGCCTCAATATCCTCAGTAACGGTCTTGATGGAGAAGATCTGGAGCAATGAGGTTTTTGCGACAATGAGATTCGTAGCAGTGCCAGAAGTGAAGGGTAAGGTCAGAGAATGCGTGGCTGCAGTGGGAGGCGCCAGCTCCGTAAAACACTGCATTATGAAGAGATGGCAGGTATCAATCCATACATTATTTCGTGGTGCTGCGAGTCGAAAATCAGGGACAATGGAAGATGAAGCTTAGAGTATGATGGTGGAAATGGAGACCAGGAAGTCCCGAACGCGCGCGGTCGAGCTCTGCCGCGTTGGTCTGTGCGCCCTTTGATCCAACCACCCCTGTCTATACATGCAAATACGTACCCTTCCAGTCCCTGAAGCTTGGTCAAAACACTCCTTCCATGAAACACATCCGAGTCTTGTTCAACCCCGCCAGCAACTGACTGGGGCTTCAATGCGACGACTGTACTGAATCAACTACCAATAGCATTTCGAATGCTGGTCTGAATACTGTGTAAGCCCTCTATTTGTCTCTTCTAAACGGCTTTCCCGATAGGCAAAAGCTAACAACAGCTATTCTCCAGATCCCAGACACCGACGTCATCATGGCTCTCATTCAAACAGCTTTCATATGGCTTTCCTACGCTATCGCTGTCGCCTTGGTCGCTGTAGCGGCAGCAGCGTTTACATATACATATCAGACGCCTAGAGATAGGTCGGCGGTTGTCACAACAGTTACGATTTTTACGTTAACCTCGTTGCTCGCGACGGTATTCTTGCTTCCCGTCGATATTGCGCTTGTCTCATCAACGTCGTCGTCGAAGCTCGGCATCAAGAAGGACTGGGCAACACCGGAACGCGTGGATAGCATTCTGCTGACCCTGAAGGTTGTCTACTACGCTTTATACTCGCTCGACGCACTCTTGTGCTTAATCGTCATCCCTTTTACCTACTTTTGGTACGAAGAGTACGATGAAGTCGATGCCGAAGAAGGGACACAGTCCATCGCACAGCGATTTTGGAATGCATTTAAATACACGATTGTATTCATCCTGTTAGCACTCATTGTTTTCTTGGTCGGGTTCTTTGTGCCTGTCGCAGCACATGACAGGGATGGCCGAATGGATCTGGATTACTTCAGGAGGCTCCTCTCTGCGAATAAGGGGGAGCGCGCGCTTACATTTGCACTGGGTCTTTTGATTACGCTTGGAACGATATTATACGTGCTATATACCGCTGCTGGATTTGCATTGATGCCTATATCTTTTATCAAATCTGCGCCATCTATCTCAGCACCCCAGCTCTACGCCTCAACTGCCTCGGCGTTGGTTCAGAACCGTGAGAGGCAGCGACAGCTAGAGGGTCGCAGTGCCGGACGTCCTGATGGCTTACCAGCCAAAGATCAGCGAGAGCTTGAGGGCCTTGTTCGCGAGGAGCGAACGTTGGTCCGCCGCGAACGCTTGGCTGCCGAAGCTCAAGGACAAGGCCAGTCTAAAGTTGCAAAGGCCTGGACGAAACTCTGCGCGATTTTCCGACCGTTGAAGTTACTTGGTGGCATATTTATGCTTCTGATCTCGGTCTTGATTTGGGTTTCAATGCTCATCACAGGAATCGATAAGGCTAAAAATTCTATTTGCAAAGAGCAGTGTGGCTATATCCTTGACAGCGTTCACATCTTCCAGCCGATCGATTGGATCTTCGTTCAGTCATCGAAAGTTTTCCCCATCGACTATGTATTGATGGCACTTTTGGTCCTGTTTTTCTTCGCAAGCTCTGTGGCAGGAATTGCCAGAGTTGGGATTAGGTTCCTATGGGTTCGTCTTTTTGATATCCGTAAGGGCCGTACGTCGCCACAGGGCCTCTTACTAGCAACCATGATGCTGAGCTTGATCGTCTTAGCGATTAACTATGCGATTACGACAATTGTTGCACCCCAGTACTCGATATATGGACCTCAGACTTTCTGTACGAATCCACCCCGACACGCCGGGGAGGCGCCAGACTGTCGTGATCACCCTGAACTCATCAAGCAGTGTACCAAACTGTCCCATGCTGACAAGTCTGGAAACATCTGCACACCCAGTGTTGTATCAACATTCATCAACCGTATCACCGCCAATTTCCCATTTTTCGGCGCAGTTGACTTTTGGGCACAATTTGCGTTCTTGGCGGTCTTCTTCGTCATCTTCGTTACAGCGTTGTTCCGGACGCCCAAGCTTAACATGAGCGAGATTGATCAGGATGCAGAGGCCGATGAAGAGGAGGGGCTGTTGGCATCTACAGGGAGGAGGTTTGGGGCGACATGGCAGGATATCACAGGTAGAGCGAGGGATGGGAGAATGTCTGGTCAAGGTGCAGCAGGTCGAGGGGTGAGAGGTGATATGCATAATGATGATGATTGAGCATGTCAGAGATATAAATGGATAAGGTTTGGGCGAACGGAGGCGAACGGATACAAACGGTACATGTACGGCATATAGTTTGCCTCTTGAATGGCTATGAGAGTGGATGTAAGTTACCATACAGCGAAGTTGCTCTGTGTCAAACATGATCACGGAGCTGGTCTTTGGAGGTTTGTATTAAGCGGCAGTTGAATTATAGTTCTAGATACTAATTCATCTTTCTTGAGTCTTATAATTGTATTTATGTGCGATACGTGGAACTGTATGTATGTGGACGTTGCCGTCCCTAGGCACCATACTAGTGTCGTGGGGTAAAATGCGGGGTGGTGTGCCGCCGGCGATTGCCAAAAATGCCGAGCCACGAAATGCCGAGACCTCCTGCATGATAAGTCCGTCCTGCTTATCTCAACGTCGACGGGCCCGTATCCCAATATTTGATTAACCACTCTCCGACACCAATTCCCGGAAAATCATGCCTCGGGTTATTATTTACATTGCGATATGAATCGTTGTATGGCACCATGGGTGCTATAACCCCTGACGGGCGACTGGCCGCGGGATAACGCAGACTACCCAGGATCTCCGCCGTTATGATCTCGGGATTTTCGTCCATTTCTATTGACTGGATGGGAATTCGTACGGCTTCTGCCATATAAGGCAGCCACATCCGACATAGATCAGTGCAATATCCTTCAAACAAAAGTTTTTGGTCCATCTCCAATTTAGGAATGGAAGGTGGCGGGGTGATAGTGTTGCCTGGTATTTTCTGCGTAAGGCTCGTGTCGTTTTGGAGTGCATTTAGGGCGCTTGCAGCTGAAGGCCAGCGCTTCGATAACTCTTTGAGACTGTTCTGGATAATTTCCAAGTCTTGTTCTGCTGCGCGCCAGAGGTTTTGGCACCGGCGCAATGATGCCAAACTTACACCAGCCGCGAGTAGATAAAATATGAATATTGGGTCTAGAGACAGCAATTCGTCGCGTGCCAAAAAGTCCTCAAAAATACCAGCGACAAATGAGGCTGCTAAAATTGACATAGATGAGATGGTCCCCTTTGCTATGGTTGAACGGCCTAAAATAACCATATTTATGAAATATGGAATATGCAACTGTCGCGCTTTCACATCATATCTCGCTAGCATATATCGATCTGACCCTTCGCCCTTGAGGCTTAGTCGAAGTTGAGGCGCCAGTGTTTTTGACCACCGAAATAATGCTCGCTCTATTTGCAGCTGCTTGTTCTGGGAGACGTGCTCCCTTGGTAAGCTTTCTGCTAAATCGGCGAGTATGATCGAAATTTCAACAAAAGATATGAACAGTTCGCCCTCAGCAGTTTCTCCAGGAAAGTCATCCGAGCATGGAGGCCTTATGTCGGAGTCTTCGAAATTTATACTTCGAGGGCGGCCATATCCTACTGCTATTTGGCAATCTCGGGTCTGCATAAAAGTTAGATCACAAGTCCTCTAAATGGGGACATATTTAATTACCACAAGCGACCACCATAACCTTCGATTGTGATGACCGTACCCCTGTGCAGGTTCTCTGTGTAACCCGATCTGATGGGCAAGTCCAACTGCAATCTGAAGCCAGAATGTGCTATTATTATATGAAAGGCGTTCCACGCCACTAGAGTTGTACCAATGCAGGTTTAGTGTTGATTTTATTACAGTGTATGGATCTCTTTCATGTTCCGTCCAAAACAACACTTTCGCTCTTTGGTAAAACTGCTCCGAGGATGCGTAGGCGGCTGCTCCTGCCGCAGAAGACACTCTGCTTGCAGCAAGAAAAATTGACTGGCTTAGCAGTAGAGATGATGGCCTCTCTCTGCTGCTATCAAGTTCTTGGGGGTCAAGCATTGGGGTCCAAGGGTAGCATTTTTGCATGTAGGTGTCAATGAGGCTTTGGCGAGCAGCTCTAAAGGGCAATTCGAGGGATCCATGGAGCTCCAAAGTCTTAAGACTAGTATCAGACAGCTCATCATACCCTGATTTTTTACCGCTCGGCAATTCCGGCAGATCGTTTGGCGCATTGAGGAAAATATGCTTCGGTGTAGCAGCACTATCTTTGTTTTCTAAGCCCTCATAGCGTTGAGGGCCATCAGGGCGCAGGTAGGCAGGCGTACCATCTTGGTAACTATTTGGAGTCGCCCCTGGTTCCAGGGTAGGAGCTGCGAATCGCGCAGTCACAGCATGTTCGCGCTGCTGCTTACCTTGTGGAGATATATTGTTTCCGGGGTTCGACCAACTGGTGTGGTCCCCAAATCGCAGTGGAGGTGGCTGAGGGAGAGCCCGTCCCTCACTATCTCCAGGCCACGCCGCAGGTCCCGAGCCCCAGTAATGGGGTAGTGGCTGTCCAAATTCGAGGCGGCTATCAGCCCCGGCAGCTGGCGATTCTTGCCTTGAGGCAAGTTTGCGCTTTTTGCGCGCGCGTGCTCTGATATCAGTCAGTATAGCATTCGATCTTGCCATATTTTACTAACATGCAGTCAATGCCTAGGTTGGCGCAGGAGTCGCACGTGCTTGGGTTGTTCTCAAATTTACATCGAATCTAAGGATAAAGTATTAGATGGGTCTAAAACATGGTCTGCAAAAGTTACAATGGGGGATGCTTGTGGCATCATACCTTCTTTTTGTTGCAATTAATGCATGCTCGGGCGATTCGTGGAGTTTCGGGGTCCTCGGTCGGCATTTCCCTAGTGCCCAATTCGGCAGTGACAGGAGTGATGTAGCCCAACTAAGAAAACTGAGCCTCGCAGTATAAAAATCGATAACTCATTCGGCTGCCAAATATAACTTTGGCAAATTGCCAGCAAATAGGCGTAGGCGCCTTCAAACGGTTGTAACTGCCATATCTGCAGGTTAGGAAGTTGGTGGAAATTTGTCGGGTTAAGACCCGAGAAGTTTCCCCGCAATTTAATGCGCAGTAATTGCCGCGCCTCACGATGCAAGGGAGAGGGGCAACTGGCTTTGAGCAGCGTCAAAAAACTCTATTGGTGAATCTATGAGAATAATTAAAGGTGGATTGCTGTAGTATTCAATTTGAAGTTATTCATTTATTATTTTTTGGATTTGTAAACGACTATTAATTTTTACCTGTGGATTATAATCCAAACAATAATATCCCCGCTATGGTTCAATATTTTCCAGTTGACCAAATGTAATAATAAATAAACAAAAGACATCACTAGGATTTACGCAATTATACTCTGAGATTCATTCGACGAGAGGCTATAACCCTTTTAAAGATGTGAAATTGACTGTGCTTTGCCAAAAGATGCCCGGCTTTTTATCAAGGGCAATATAAGCTAATCACATGATATTCTCAGCGTTTATCCAAGCCTCGGAGAACAATTCAAGGGAGCAATAGCACAATAGGGCATGAAGTGACCAACTTTAAGCACCTACGAACCGAAACCATATAAGTTTACCACAAGTAAGGGCAAGATGAAGTATGTTATATGAAGGATGCTTCGATTCAGGGGGGCCAATGAGATCTAGTACTGTTAAACATTGACGTCTCACACAATTCGCAGTTCAAAGTTCAAGCGGGTGAATTGAATTCTCGTTTTATGTACAAGCTATGGGTTTATCATATGTTCAAGTGGCTTGTCGGCGAAAGCCATAACTTTCTAGGCCGACGGTACAGATCGCCCAACAAATCTCTGCCAACTTTTGTTCCTTCTAAGTGGATCCAAAACTTTTCCCAACGTCCATGTTGGCTGTTTAGAATTGCGGAACGGCGTTCTTGAGGAGCATCTCGAAGTAAGCCTGGTTCCATTGGCCGGCCTCTGGGGATGGCTTGAAGGCATCGGCATTTCCGCAGAAAGAGTCGTATCTTGTCGCAGTGGTGTCGCTGGTTCCATCACTCTCTCCACCGGGCTTACCCCAGACAAAGGCATCGGCAAGCTCGTTTCCGGTATCCGATGTTGGGCGGACTCCGAAGCCGGCACCATCAACGTTGCACCAGTCACCCCACTCAAGACGGAGACCCTGAACGGCGTTGCGGCCAGTGTCAGTGATAGCGTGGTTGGGGTGGCCTGCAGCAGCAAGCGCCTCACCGAAGATGGTGACATAGCGGTCCTCATCCTGGCACGCGTTGTACTGTCCATCAGGGGCGTTCTCGAACTCTCCGGGGGTCATCTTCCAGGCGTTCCAGCCAGCAATGTTGGTGGCAATACCACGAACCTGCGATGGCGAGCCAGCGGCCTTGTAGACCTTGGCAAGACCCTCAGCACCAGGCTCTGTTCAGTGTGTTAGAAAGGCAAATCTTAATTGAAGTTGGGGGACTTACTGAGGTTGTCGTTCCACCCGAGCCACCCACCGTGGCCAGCATCAACGTACATCACCACGTTGGGCAAGTTGAGCTGCTCCAAGGCGTATGCAACACCCTCTTCGTAACCTGCGGCGGAATCCTGGCAGGTGGTGAGGTCGGCGTTGGTGACCAAGTTGGGCAGGGAATCAGGCTCAATGATGAGAGCAATGGCGGTGTTTGGGTTGGCCTTGATGATCTCGACGATTGCTAGGTATGATTAGCCAAACGAAGAATGAATCCCGAGGTTTCATTACTTACGGTCGATGTACTCGGACTTGTACCTGTCAATCTCACCAACTGCGAGCTCACCGTTGGAGGCCTTGGCGGCACAATCACGGCCGGGAAGATCGTAGATGACAAGACCGATGATGTCTCCGCAAGGAACGTCCTTGATCATGGCATCGATGGTGGGGATGACAGAGATAGTGTCAATCCACTTGAACGAGCCAACCTCAGCAACCTTTTGAGCCTGAGCAATGAGAGTCTCATCGGTCATGTTCGCAATGGCGGCGGTGATCTCATCAGCATAGTAGGAATTGGCGTAGAGGGTGTTGTCGGCAAACGGGTTGGAGTCTCCGCTGAGCGTGACTGGGGACGTGCAGGCAGCGCGCTTTTGGACAGCGGCCGGGGCAGCGAAAACACTGGTGACAGCGACTGCCGCCGTCAGGGCGGTGTATGAGAGCGAGTACTTCATGTTTGCGGTAGTATATACAAGTCTGGTAGAGGAATGTACAAGAGGGTGAGGATGATTCTGAGATAATTGGGAGGAGATGCCTCTCTTATAAGCAAAATTTCCCCACAGCCATGAGCCGGGACCCGTGACTTCATCCGGGAAGACGTGGCGGATCTACAACCTCATGACCCATACCTGGCATGATGAAAGAGAGTACTAAAGCCTTCATTTGGTACTGAGGAGGAAGCAGGCCCGAAAACGGCGGGAGGCTAATATGGGAGCCATAAATTGATGCTTCATTTTGAGGGCTTCCAATCGAAGCCGCCTCGGAATATGGAACGATTGTTCCGTCGCTAGCCTTAGAACTCGAGAGTTTCTTTCGAATCGATGCTTCTGTCCCTGCCTGTTCCTGGTAGATCTTGCCTTGAGCAGTCTGATGCCGTCACCTGCAGAGCGTAGAAGGCCATTTGGAACACTAGTCATCTGATGGAAGCGCCTGGCATAGGCTAATTGTTTGCCCGAACGTTTTAGCCCTGCGCCTCTATTTAGAGCCAATATCAAACCTGACAAGCTCTTGCTGGACGAGATGAGAAGAGACAAAACGCCGTTGCTAATTCAGGGAAGAGATCGCTGATAACCACTGGGCTTGAGCGCTAGCATGAAAGGCCAAGAAGGCGCTACCCCCTCCGCAATTGGCATGCCCGCTTCCCCATCTCCCGCTCTCCCCCAAGCGCACTTTTTCCCCATATATCAGATTCACTGGCATTCATTCACGCTGGGTTCAAATGCGGAGTCGACAAGGTTTAAAGCCTCTCCCAACCAATTTGCAGCTTGATGCGGAGTCGCCAAGATTCCGGTATTTATCCCGCTCCATTTGAACCATCTGAACGAAACGCCATATAGTAGGCCCCGGATGTTAATGTTTCTGACATAGTGGAGGGACCCCCCGCGATTCCAAGGAGGAAAGATCGCCGATCAGGGGAGCAAGGCGCGGCACTCTATCTGGGGATCGTCGGTAGTTGCTGATTGGATTCGTGGCACTTTGTGGGGCATGGGGCAGTAATATTGCGGCTAAATTGCTCTGATGGCTGGAATTGGTGGACAATGTCAGCCACGAACACCCGCCAAGTTTATGATTGGCAGGTGACAGCACTCAACTATCCTCTGGGGTATTTGTGGCTTGGATGAGGGTCGTGGATTCAGCCTTTTGGTGGCGCCTGCTCCGTTAATGAGGGTGACATCGCCTCTCTGCTGTTAAGCCCGCTGATGCAGAGTTTCTAAAGTTCACTTTAGAGCACGATGACGTCGTGCCTGTACTCTCACTGGCATTTGTGGCTGAATTGAATATCAGCAAGCATACAGCAGTGGGGTGAATTCTTTCATTTGGACCAGCGGACTAATTTCTTGTGAATGATTCCGGAAAAGACATCCATGCTGCGCTACTGTTGCACTGCACCGTCCATGGTGTGATGGATGAGAGATCGTCCGAGGCGAGTTACGAAAAGGCGGGGGTCCAGTGAGCTTTTGTCCAAGATCTGCAACGGAAATGGCATTGAGGACCCCCGAACCGGCGCTTGCAGGCAATATATATCACAATGGCCTCCCGACGAAGCCGCCTTTATTGCGCACCCAGCCATCGTTACAATTTAAGGGTGGAAGCGAAGTATCGTAGGGCGACTGTGCCTTGATCCTAAATCCGGGGTTTTCAAGACGTGCCACCTCCACTTCGACGGCAATATAGCCGATGGCCAACTATCCAACCTTGCTTGTTCTATCTGCCGTGGCAAAAAGTGCGGACGGCCCGCCGTTCTGCTGGCAATGCAGGATCCCGCAATTCCCCAGCCCTTTTTTCAGACATTGTGTCTTCCCCCTGAAGTGGAAGTGCCGGCAGAGCCGCTTGAAGGCATGCCCACAGCCTACTGCCTGGAGTTGATAAATGTCATGTGATTCAACGACCAACTGATGACAGTATTAAAATCTGCTGTGAAATGCGAGGCTTTTCATGGTGGGCGCAGTTCTGCGCCAAGACATTCCCTGCTTACGACAGGGGTTGCTCAGTCTCAGTGCCTTGAAGATATGGCAAACATCGACGACAGCCTCACAGTGAATGGAAGTATGGTCAGCATTGCAGTCTGCAGTCTGCAGTCTGCAGTAGAGTGCTCATGCAAACTGTGGCCTACAAACAAGAAGGATCTTGGCAGACTCCGAGAGTGTTCAGGTTAGTTAACTAAGGCGGCAATGGCAGATGGGAATGCGCAGTCAGGGGAGCCGCACTTCACCAAATCCGACGCAAATCAGCAAGGATGGTTTTCTAAGAGAATGTGCTGGATACTCACTGGAGTTGTTGCGAGTCTGCTGCTTATAGGACTGGGTGTTGGCCTTGGGGTTGGATTAAGCAGCCGCCACTCGTCAACTACCACGAGTTCAACGGATGCAACGTCAGACAGCAACCCAGAGAACACGCCTACAACAGGTGCCTCGTCTTCTGGGGACCCCCGGTGGCAACCTGCAGTTGGCGTAAAATGGCAGATTGTTTTACAGGCACCCATAAATGAAAGCGAGATCGATGTTCCCGTCTATGACATTGATCTATTCGACAGCACTGCTAGCATAGTCGCTTGGGCCCAAGGAAAGGGTCGCAAAGTGATATGCTACTTCTCTGCTGGCTCATACGAGGACTGGCGACCTGATGCCGCAAAGTTCAAGCCCGATGACTACGGCAATGGCTTAGACGGTTGGGAGGGAGAATATTGGCTCAACACTAGCTCTGCGAATGCCCGGGATATCATGCTCACTCGCCTAGACCAGGCTGCCAAGAAAGGCTGCGATGGCGTTGATCCGGACAATATCGACGGGTATGAGAATGAAACGGGTCTAGACCTGACAACAGACACTGCTGTGGACTTCGTGACATTCCTTGCCGACGCGGCACATGCACGGAATATGTCCTTTGGTTTGAAGAATGGAGCCAAGATATTGAATCGGGTTCTCAACCTCATTCAATGGAACGTTGTCGAGCAATGTCTGCAATTCAACGAATGCGACGACTACGAACCTGTTATCAATGCTGGGAAGCCAGTATTTCTGATCGAATACCCAACAACCGACGAAAAGCCGAGCTACGTGAGCGACGAGAAGAAAGAAGAGATCTGCAGTAATGCTGGGATTCCTCATGGGTTTTCGACGATACTGAAGAATATGAATCTGGATGAGTGGATTGTGCAGTGCCCGACACTGTTATCTACCCCCAAAAAATAAAGCGGAAGAAAAACGAATTAGTGACAGCAGTACTACATATAACAATAGCAAGCGATATTAATTATCCAGGCCCAAATCAACAGTTCAAAAGAGAACGCGATTTACACGTGACACAACCTTCTCGTGTGTCTTGGTCAGGTGATTTTGCGCAATTCAATCGAAATTAACTGGCGAAATCGGCCATTATGAACGCAGTTACTGTGGTCGAACAAGAACAACCCATTTTACATGTTTTGCTGGACCGAATACTTTTTCTTGGGCTATAAAGAATTCACGAGAAGCCTAGTGATATTACTTTGTAAGTTTGCCGTACATGGAATTTTTGAGGCCGGAGGTTCGGCTGAGATAGAAGCTCTCATTTTATGCCGAGCACACCATACTAAAGCCGCTTCATATTATTACTGTCTCCAATCACCAATGCCGACTACTGACATGCCTGGTTTCATAGCTTGCCTGTCTACCTCATTGATCATTGCTATATAACTGATAGCGCATTTGGGATGCCTTCTCCGGCGACTGTTGTTCCTGGGTATAACTTCTTCACAACCGCTGATGGAGTAGAAATTGCCTACCAAAGCCATGGCGACCAAACAAGGAAGCCATTGATTCTGGTAAGACGGAACCGCCCCCTAAATGTTTTGCACTGACCATTACCTTTACAGTTGCATGGTTTTACCGGGTCTTCTGCTGTCTGGGATCGCAATATCGCCGCTTTACGAGAGAATTATTGGGTCATCGCTCCAGATCTTCGAGGGCACGGACGTTCTGGCCGACGATCAGATATTCAGGATGCCACTGTAGCAAGATTGGGCCAGGATTTGAAAGAGCTGGTGGATTGGTTGGGATTGAACCGAGGATTCCCAGGCGATAAAAGCAATACTAGTAAAACTCTTGCTCGGCCGAGTTGCATAGCTGGTAGCCTTGGCTGTGCAATTATTTGGTTAGGAATCTCATTTTCACTTTGCACAGGACGATGCGCTAATTCCACCCTCAGGTCTTTCGCGGAGCAGTTTGGCAAAAGCATATTTGACAAGTTAATCTGGGTTGACCAGGCTCCGCTCCAAAACTATACACAAGATGGCACGTGGGGCCCCGAGCACGGCAACAGATCTCTCAATTCCTCAGAATCGTTGAAGGATATGCTGAATACCCTTTCGGCGAATCCCGACGACGTTTACAAAGGCACCGTAAATGGTTGCTTGGCATATATCTGGGACCCTGCCTGGGGAAGGCAACAATTTGACTCCGAGGCCGCTTACCTGAAGACCCAAGAGGATGACACTAGCTTCTTCGTACAGGTTGCCCAGCAAGGTGACCCAACTTGGTTCGGCAAGTTAATGTCTGACCATACTGCTCTGGACTGGAGGGCCTCTATCAAGAGAAACTTTGCCGAGGCCAATGACAGCAGCACTGACATATTGGTCGTCGCGAGCGAAAGAAGTGGATGTTTTCCAGCCGCAGGGCCTATGTGGATTGTAGACGCAATACTCGAAACCAAGGCTGATAATACAAGGGGTCCAAATGTTCGTGGAGTTGTCGTAG